>PVKM010030912.1:0-17053 GCA_004027735.1 Carollia perspicillata | reverse complement strand
CATCTACTCCCGGTGACCTCAGTCACGCTGCCGACTCCCGCATCAGTGTCTGCGGTCCAGCCATCTCTCTTACCCTCCACAACGTTTATATCCGACTGTTTTCTAGCTGCCCCTTTAGGTGTCCCCAGGCACTTTGGGCTCCGTGTGAGGCGGTCTTCCCATCTCCCCTGCCTGCCCCAGTCTTCCTCCCCCAAGCCTTGTCTCCATGACGACACTATCACCCACCGAGCCGGCCCTGCTGGAGTCCCAGCAGACATCCTCACTTCCCCTTGCATCTCTTCCCCAGAAACCAGGCAGACCCCGAGCCTCCCATCTCCCCACCCACCACCACCTCCACCTGCACTCCAGCCACCGTCTTGTCTCTGGTCTGCGTCCATCCCTCAGGACCAGCCACACCAAGCCCCCCTTGGCAGGCAGCCAGGGGTTGAGCTAAACCTCAACTTCGGACATGTCACTACTTATGTAGGAGCCCCGAGTGGCTCCTCATGACCTCAAGCGGAAGTCCAGCCTCCTTGTTCTGCCGGCAGAGCAGCCCCGCCGTGCGCCCACTCCCGCTCACCCCCCAGCTCTGCTTTGCCTGCCCCACTTGCTCACCCTGGGCTTTGGTCACCTCAGCCAAGAATGTGCAGACCCACACACTGGCCGTGGGACTCAGTCCTCTGTGCCACTCAGGGCTGCTCCTTCTTCCCGACACGCCTTTCCTTCTCTGCATAGGGAGCTCCTCGGCCTTCAAGAGTCTGAAGCTTCTTCTTGCCTTGATCCCCACCACCACTAAACAGCCCAGGTCACTCCTCCTTCAGGGAGATACTCCCATCAGGACTTGTACCTACCCCTGCCACAGTGTTTTTCACCTGTGATGACTTTTTAAAGAACCTGTCTCTCTCTTGAATTCAACAACTTGAGGACAGGGCATAAATTTTATGCATTTTGTGAATCTTCAGTGTCTCATGTGATAGTTGACCCATAATAGGCATTTGATAAATGTTTGTTGGACAAGCATTCCCAACTGAAATTCCCTGCATCCCCATTCCCAAGTCCAAGGTAGAGGTCAGGTAGGAGAGGAATGACTTTTTAGGAAAAACTCAGGGAGTCCTGAGAAAAGTGGGGTGGGCAGGGGCAAAGGCAGTATTGGGTATAGAAGTGAGGTGGCCCTTATCCTCTCTTCCTTGTAGCCCCAGCAAAGATTATCTCATTTGGGGGCACTGTGACAACACCCTGGATGAAAGATGTCCGGCTGCCTTGCAATTCGGTGGGAGATCCAGCCCCAGCTGTGAAGTGGACCAAGGACAGGTGTGTGCGGGCCCCTGGGAGGACTGGCGACCCACAGAGAGGAGCATAGTGGAAGAGCCACGACAAAGAGCATCGGCACCCCTCCGTTCCTGCTGGCTCGGCCCTGTGGGTGCCCTGGGTGCGCGGCTACCACTGTCAGAAGCAGGCCTCCCCGATGCCCCTCTCTCGGCAGTTCAGGAGCTCCCTTGCCTGGATAGTTAAAAGGCCAAGGTCGCCAGACGCCCCTCGGGAAGCCCTAAGTAATACCCAAGAATCCAGGGACCCCTGGCAAGCCTCCTTCTGCTTCCAGCTCTAATTGCCTACAGACCTGGGGGAGGCTCTGGGGGAGGGAATGCTTGCCAAAACCCATACCCCCCACAGTGAAGACTCGGCCATCCCCGTGTCCATGGATGGGCACCGGCTCATCCATACCAATGGCACTTTGCTGCTGCGTGCTGTGAAGGCTGAGGACTCGGGCTACTACACCTGCACGGCAACCAACACTGGGGGCTTTGACACCATCATTGTCAACCTTCTTGTGCAAGGTGAGCCCTGCAAGGCAGGTGGGGCTTGGGTCGGGGCAGGGATGGAGAAGGGGTAGAAAGTCCATCATGTGAAAGACACATGAATGGAAGAAAAAGGGTTTCTTCCATCCTGAAGGGAAGAAAAAGACCTATCACCAGGGAGACCGGTTCTCAGTGGAACAAAGATGCCAAATGGATGAGCAGGCAGGCGGGGCAGGGAGAATGAGCAGGAGTGAGGGCAGCACCTAGAAAGTAGGAGAGCCAGTCCCTTACCCACCTTCCCGTTGGGAAACCCCGAAGCCCCCATCGTCAGAAGTCAACCCTTGTGGTGAGGACCGGTGGCTTTCCCCTCACAGTTCCCCCAGACCAGCCCCGCCTCACTGTCTCCAAGACCTCTGCTTCGTCCATCACTCTGACCTGGATTCCAGGTGACAATGGGGGCAGCTCCATCCGAGGTAAGAGGGGTCTGGATGAGGAGGGGTACGCATGGAAGGAGTCTGGGCCCAGAGTCCCCATAATGCCTGGGAAGTGATGGGGGTCACAATTCAGACCACAGGGAAATCACCCAAGTGCCATGGAAGGTACATCAGCCTGGGCATCTGGGCTTTAGAACACCCCCGGAGAGCCATGCAAACCTGAAGAAGTCATTTTTTCCTCTGGGCCTCAGTTTCCAAATCTGTAAAAGTGGACAAACTACTGGATGAGTCCTTCTTGGCTTTAATATGCATAGGAATCACCAGGGGATCTTGTCAGAAGACTCTGATTCAGGAGGGCTTCAGTAGGGGCGGAGACTTGGCATGTCGAGAAGGCATTCGGCGAGGGTCACACTGTGCTGCTGTCATGGGGTCACATGTGGAGCACTGGGGTCTAAACAGGACCCCTTTTAAGCCTCGCAGACCTGGTTTTCTGCTTCCCTCCCCACCTTGGCTTCTGAACCCTAACATGAGAACTGAAGAGAGAGCAGTAAAACTCACCCAAGGTCCTTTCAGTTTTTCCTCTGAAGTGCATCTGCCCCTGCCAATGACCAAAGGCCCCACTCTGCCCCCTGCCCAGAATCCACCCCCCATGATGCCTGTTGGGTACCCCTGGCCCCACCCTGCCCCCCTGAGCGAAGCAAACCTCCTGGGCAGGCTTTGTGCTGCAATACTCGGTGGACCACAGCGAGGAGTGGAAGGACGTGTTCATCAGCTCCAGTGAGCGGGCCTTCAAGCTGGACAGTCTCAAGTGTGGCACATGGTACAAGGTGAAGCTGGCGGCCAAGAACAGTGTGGGCTCCGGGCGTATCAGCGAGATCATCGAGGCCAAGACCCATGGGCGGGGTGAGGCCTGATGGCAGGGGTATAGGGAGAGATATGCCCAGGGAGGAAGAGGGGAGGGAGATAACCTCAGGACAAGGGATAAAAGATGGTGGGGATAGAGAAGGCGGGTGCAGGGAAGCAAGAAGCTAAAGGGAGAGACTCAACCTAATTCCCATCACTGCAACATCGGGACAAATCACAGCAGGAGAAGCCAGTCCCGCTTTCCTACTGGGGGTGGCAGATGTTATCCCTTCTCTTCCTTCTTCCTGCATCTCTGCTCCTCCTTTGCTGAAGCCTGCTCTCCAGGTCCTTTCCTCCCGTCCTCCTCCTCTCTTCCCTGGGGTCAGCCACCGGTCCCCCTAGAGCCACTGCAGCCTGGGGTGCCCCCAGGGAACCCTTTCCAGCCCAGATGAATGAATCCCCTCCCCTCAGTCTCTCTAACCTCTCTCTCTCTTCTTCTGACCCCCAGAACCCTCCTTTAGCAAAGACCAGCATCTCTTCACTCACATCAACTCCACACACGCTCGGCTCAACCTGCAGGGCTGGAACAACGGGGGCTGCCCTATCACAGCCATTGGGCTGGAATACCGGCCCAAGGGCACCTGGGCCTGGCAGGGCCTCCGGGCCAACACCTCTGGGGAGGTATTTCTGACAGAACTTCGAGAGGCCACATGGTATGAGCTACGCATGAGGGCTTGCAACAGCGCTGGCTGCGGCAATGAGACGGCCCAGTTCGCCACTCTGGACTACGACGGCAGTGAGTCAGAGAGGGTGGGAGGGGGCAGCACAGGTGCTGGAGCAACGTGCTGCCAGAGAAGCTGGCAGAGAGGCAGGCGCCCAAAGAGCGAGACAGATAGATGAATCAGCAGAACAACAGTCAGGAGAAAGGCTGACAGGTGGGTAAGCAGGCAAAGGAAGCCACAGATTGGTAGGCAGGCAGGTCAGCAGTCAGATGCACGAGTGGCCAATAGAGGCAGACAGGCAGAAAAGGTTATAACACCAAAGATAGAGGGTCTTTGAAGACACGAGCTCTGCTGTCCATTGTTTCAGAAAGATGGAGAAGGAGGCGAAGATGCAGCTGAGGTCCTGCCCTCTAAGAACCCTCTGCTGATACGGCATATTAGACAGGATGGGAGAGCCTGTGCTGCAATAAGAGAGAGACGTGGCAAGTTCCATAGCTAAATCAATAAAGATTTGTCTCTCGCTATCGTGAGGTGTTATGAGGATTGTCTGGCCACCATCTTTTAGATCTGTCATCTTGAATCTGTAACTTCCAAGATCCCCCAAGAGAGAGAGATGTAAGAGGCACACGAATTCTTGATTGCCTTGGCCAGGAGGTAATACTCATGACTTTTAGTCACACTCTGTTGTCTAGAACTAGTCATATGGGCCCTAACTGGTATGGATCAGTGGACTGGGCATCATTCCATGAACCAAAAGGCCACCAGTTTAATTCCCAGTTAGGGCACATGTCTGGTTGCAGGCCAGGTCCCTGATCAGTTGCCTTTCACACCTCCGTGAGTGAGGTAACTGATCAATGTTTCTCTATCTCTCTTTCACTCTCCCTTCCCCTCTCTCTAAAAATAAATAAATAAAATATTTTTCAAAAAGGAAGTAGCCACATGGTTCTAATCTAACCACCCAGAAGCTGAGAAATGCAGATGAGCGTATGGATATTTGGTGAGCACAAACTGGAGCCTGCCACAAGGGGACATCTCACACAATGCAGGAACAGATGTGTACACGTGCACACACAAACACATGTGCCTGCACACACAGATCACATGCACATGCAAATCGATGAAAGGTTCACAGAAGGCTACATTTGTAGGGACCCAATGTCACAAGCTAAACTAAGTCTACCTGTGCGTTGAGGAAAAAGAATGAAGTAGTATCAGAAGGGGATGGGCTCAAACAGAAAAGCCTTCATGAAAGAGATGACTCTTAGGCGAGGCTTTGAAACAGTCAAAGATCAGGGCATGGCAGAGGGCTGTCACCGGGAGACTCTATCGTTGTCTCCCTGTAGGCACCCAAAGCCAGCAGGCATTGCCCATAGGAGGGGAAACTCCAACAGGCAAGAGACTCTCTGAGAGTCATCAGGATAATTTTAAAACAGGCCCAGGAAATCAGTGGTATCAAAATATAGTGTAAAAACTACCCAACTCTTTAAGGCTGTCCTGATGGGACCAGAATTTGTGGGAGCAGAGGGGAGGGGAGCAGCTCTGTACCAGGGAGCGGAGATCAGAGGGAGAACAAGGACAGCAAGGAAGGTCAAAGGGCCCCCTCACTCATGGGAATCTGCATAGCACCCAACTCATAAGGAACAGCTGACTCCCTTCTTCACCCCCAATCAGGCACCATCCCTCCCATCAAGTCTGCTCAAGGTGAGGGGGATGACGTGAAGAAGCTGTTCACTATCGGCTGCCCAGTCATCCTGGCTACACTGGCGGTGGCTCTGCTCTTCATTGTGCGAAAGAAGAGGAAGGAGAAGCGGCTGAAGCGGCTCCGAGGTGGGGGAGTTTCCTTCCTGTGGGCTTCCTGGGTGGGAGGATTGAACCTCAGCCCCAATGGCCACCTACTACTGGCTCACAGCCTTATCTGGACAAGATAGAGTGTCTGTGTCCCCTTGAAAGGCGAGCTGCCACAGCAACCTTCTAAAATCTCCCTAATGTTCCCTGTCCCTCCTACATCCCCCAGGACTTTGTGCCTGTCCTAACCATGGCCGACTTTTAGAGGTTCAAATTGGTAAAGCCATAGTGTTTGTTAAAAGGCCTAAACATTTCCATATCATTTGGTAAATAAGCGTTGCTCCCTGCACCCCAGGCGTGCCATTCTCTCACACAGGAGTCCTGTGACTTTCCTAGGACCCAGCCACTAATGAGTATGTCTGCAGGTGTTCTCTAGGGGCTTGATCAGTTCTGACTGGAGAATCCCCATGCCACATCTGTTTTCAATTATTTTGAATATTATCTCCTCTCCCAATACCAAATAGTGCAGTCTAGCATGAATGGGTCTGATTTCCCTCCATTTGTACAGTGTCTGACACTTACTAGTTGCTTAAAAAATGTTCATCATTCATTTGGAAAACACTTATTGAGTATCTACTGTATTATTGATATGTCAGACAGTGGAGATGAAAAGATAAATGAAGAAGGGACAATCCATGCCTTTATAGAGTTTATGGTCTCATTTGAGAAGCCAGGGCACAATAGTAGCACAGAAGGTTAACATTGCCTAGAGTTTAGGTGTTGGATGAATGGATGAATGGATGGATGATCAAATGGGTGAGTGGTTAGATGGTTGGGTAGATGATTAGAGGATTGATTGGATGGTTGGATGGAAATTGTATAAATGGAAAGATGGTTAAATAAAAGCTTTAATGGATGGACGGTTGAATGGATTGGTGGTTGTATGCATAGATGGATGGAGGAGTGGATAGATGGATGAATGGATGCATGGATGGATAGGTCATTGAATGGGTGGATGGATGGTTGGACAGATTGATGTTGAATGGATGCTTGGATGCACAGATGTATATCCAGATGGATAGGTGGATGATAGCATGGAGAGACGGTTAGAAGCTAAGTGAATAGGTGGATGGATGGGTGACTGGATGAGTGGTGGAATAGATGAGTGTGTAACTGGACGGATGGTTGGAGAGATGGTTGGGTGGGTTTATGGTGGAATGGATGGAGGGTTGGGTAGTTAAATTGCTGGATAGTGGATGAACAGTTGGATGGATGAGTAGATGAGTGTGTGAATAGTTGGATGGGTGGATTGACAGATTTGGATCAAGAATGAATGAATGAATGAATGAATGAGTGAATGGCTGTTGGATGCTTGGAGGCATCTGTGCAACTGGATTCACTCTGCTGGATCACTCTCAGTTATCAGGGATCTAATGGATTAACCAGGACCTTTTCTTCTCTCTCACCAGTTTTTAACCTGAGAGTCCCAATCCTATTCAAGGCCCCTCTGAAACAAATCAGGGACCCCCAAATCCATCCATGGAATTTTTAGGGGATAGATGCCGTAGAGCAGGGTTGTCAAACTCATTTTCACGGGGGGCCACATCAGCCTCCTAGTTGCCTTCAAAGGGCTGAAATAATTTTAAGACTGTGTAAATGTAATTGCTCCTTAACTGTTAAGGAATTGAAATTACATTCAGCCCTTTGAAGGCAACTGGGAGGCTGATATGGCCCCCAGTGAAAATGAGTTTGACACCCCCGCTCTAGAGAGGGAAGTGAAGCCTCTTGGTTGATAGTCATCCGGGGCTGCCAATTGACCAGCCTTACTTCATTCCCCACTCTCTCGTCTCCCTAAGAGATTACTAAGGATACACCCACCATTGGTGCATGTTTTCAGCCTCATCTGGGGTCTTGTTCATTTAGAGTCAATTCAGGAAGCAAAAGGAGCTTTTTATATACCCTCTCCTTTAGGAAGGACCTTCTTATTAGATAAAAGGCTGAGAAAAGGAAAACAAACCTGAGCCAAATCCTGAATGGAAGCAATGAGACCTTATCATGCTTTGGACTGTTTTTTTGAGGTCCCTACACTTCTTTCTCTTCTTCCCAGAAGACCAGCCTTGGCCCCAATTGGGGCAATTCTCCCACCTTGTCCCATGCCTTTTCCAATTCTCATCCCATTCAAACTCCACTCTTACCCAGCCCCTCTCTCTACTGTTTTGCAGATGCAAAGAGTTTGGCAGAGATGTTGATAAGGTGGGTTTCATATAGCTGCTTCCTCTCTCTTCTGCCCCTGCAGGGGGACAAGCTTCTAAGACCCCACTGTTTTTGCAAAAAACCCTCCCCTAACTCCTTATGGCTGCTGAGTCACCCACCACTAGCCCTTCTCCCCACAGCAAGAACAACCGAAGCTTTGACACCCCTGTGAAGGGGCCACCCCAGGGTCCACGGCTACACATTGACATCCCCAGGGTCCAGTTGCTAATTGAGGACAAGGAGGGTATCAAGCAGCTGGGTGAGTAACAGGTGCCACAGGCTCTCTTCCCTGCTCTGAGTGCACTTCTCCAGGCCACAGCACACAAAGGACAACATGAGCCCTCACAGCAGTGCCCAGGGTTCTTACTGAAGCCCTATCAACAACCTCCAATGCATTGCGGCTTCTCTCAAGGGCTGTTTCCTTCTTTGTCTAAGGGAGAATTATCCTGGCCCTTCTGGGCTTCAACATTGGATAAAGACAAAGAGAAATTTGGGAATTAAAGATGGTGCCCAAAGGGAAGGAGTGCCACTGATTGTTCTTCTTCCCCCAGGAGATGACAAGGCCACCATCCCCGTGGCAGATGCGGAGTTCAGCCAAGCCGTCAACCCACAGAGTTTCTGTACCGGTGTCTCCTTGCATCACCCAGCGCTCATCCAGAGCACAGGACCCCTCATTGATATGTCTGATATCCGGCCTGGCACCAGTAGGCATTATCCCCAGGGAGACAGCCCTCCTTCCACAGTGTGTCTTTTGCACAGCATGGGGCATAGGTGACTTTTAAAAAGATAAAAAGGATGGAGAAACAGCATGGAAGAATGGAAAAAGCTCTGGAGTTAGAGTCTGGACACATTGATTGCAGACTAAATAACTGTGACCATGGGCATACAACTAACCTTATATCTCTGGGGCTCAGATTCCTTCCTAGAAATATAGAGAGGGTTGGCTATTCTTGCCCCCTAGGGCCTTCTGCCTTTAGCACTCTAGACATAATAAAGAAATACGTCAAGCACTTGTAGGGATGCATAGTCGGGATGCAGCAGAAAAGGTGACCTTCTTCCCAGGCTGGAGGAAAAGATGGGGTCGGGGGAGAAAACCAGGATATTGCCCACTGTCCCCATGTCTAGACATATTTGATCCCCTCCTCTGGGCCCAGCTGATGGCATCAGGAAAGGCAGCATGCTCAGCATTCCCAAGAGAGTTCTATGGCTGCTTCTGCCTCCTCTCTTGCTCCCCACTGCCCTCTCTGCCCAAGCTCAAGTGCCCTCCTCCATTGGTGGGTGCTAGCTCTTGCTTCCTCTGTGTAGACCCAGTGTCCAGGAAGAATGTAAAGTCAGCCCACAGTACCCGGAACCGGTACTCAAGTCAGTGGACCCTGACCAAGTGCCAGGCCTCCACACCCGCCCGCACCCTAACCTCCGATTGGCGCACTGTGGGCTCTCAGCATGGTGTCACGGTCACTGAGAGTGACAGCTACAGCGCAAGTCTCTCCCAGGACACAGGTGAGACCAGGGCCCAGCCTGTGTCCTGCTCACTCCCCTCTGCTTCCCCATCATCCGGCTCTACCTTCCGTTTCCCCAACTCTTAGCCACCAGCCTGCGGAGTCCACAACACAAATCAGCTTCATTTCCAGCTGGTCACTGACTTGCTGTGTGGCTGTGACAAAAGCACTGGACCTCGCTGAGCTTTGCCTGTACAAGAATTTCATTTCCTCTCCCCAAAAATGTCAGAGAGAATAGTACATATGCTGTTTGTTGGAGAAAGGGCTGAGTGTTCCAGGTAGTTGCTTATTTTCGAGAATGAAAGGTGTTTGCCCTTCATTAGCCAAAGACCCCAATTCTGCCACCACTGCTATCTTCACAGTGGGAGAGCAGGATCTTCTGAGCCTGGTGCATCTGTGGCCAGGCTTCTGGATGGCTGCAGGGGTTAGGGTAGGGGAACTGCTCTGTCTGGCTCATTTACACCCTTCTCCCACGACCTGCTTATTTCCTCTTAACTCTATGCCTTCCATCTCACCAGACAAAGGACGGAACAGCATGGTGTCCACTGAGAGTGCCTCTTCCACCTATGAGGAGCTGGCCCGAGCCTATGAGCATGCCAAGCTGGAGGAACAGCTGCAGCATGCCAAATTTGAGATCACCGAGTGCTTCATCTCTGACAGCTCCTCTGACCAGATGACCACAGGCACCAATGAGAATGCTGACAGCATGACGTCCATGAGCACACCCTCGGAGCCTGGCATCTGCCGCTTCACTGCCTCCCCACCCAAG
This sequence comes from Carollia perspicillata, assembly GCA_004027735.1. NCBI lineage: Eukaryota > Metazoa > Chordata > Mammalia > Chiroptera > Phyllostomidae > Carollia > Carollia perspicillata. Next base: position 6,973 of record PVKM010030912.1, on the reverse strand, counting down.
CCCCAGGATGCAGACCGGGGCAAAAATGTAGCTGTGCCCATCCCTCACCGGGCCAACAAGAGTGAGTGCCCAGACCACCTCCCCTCTGTGTCCCCTGGCCCCTAACCCCATAAGCCCTGGCTAGGCGTAGCCCTAACAGCACCCAGATCCAGTAGAGCTCCTTGGCAGTGTGAGGTAGTGCAAAGAATAAGGGCTTGGGAACAAGCAGATCAGGGTCTACATCCTGGTTCAACCTTTTAACATTTCTGTGACCTTGGGCAAGTCATTTAATCTCTTTGGCCTTAACTTTCTCATTTGTAAAAATGCAAATGATAGCATATACTTTTCATTGTTGCAATGGGCATGAGAAATTATATACATGCCTGGCATATAGTAGCTTCTCATTAAGTAGTGATCATTCCCTTAATCTGAAGCTATGGATGGAGAGAGACCCCTATGGCATCAGTTGCCCAATGGCCACTGGTCTCAGTGCTGTGTGAACTTAATCCAGACCCAGAGAAGCAATCCCGACAGCTCAGCCCATGGTAGCTGAACCTCTGGGTTGGTGGGAGGAGCAGTGACCTAGCCTGACTGGGAATCATCTAACTCCAGGGACCTGGCCAGACTGTATGCCCCTTGAGGTTGGTGGAGCAGGTCTAGAATAACCAAGGGGTAGAGGAGGGGGAGTCCCTCAGCAGATGTTGGGGTCACAGCATACAAGGCCCAGGCTGTCAAACCATTAGTCTGATCTGCGTGGTACTGGCCTTGCTAAGTGGCCATGTTAACCTGAGGGACTCCGGGTCACCTGGAGAAGAGCCTGGGGTAATAGAAGGTCAAAGATTTAGGAGACTTGCAGCCCTGAATGACATATCCAGCCCCTTCTAACTGTGTGAATTTGGGCAAATTACTTAATATCTCTGAATCTCAATTTCCTCACTTGCAAAATGCAGGCAGCCTTGCAGGGTGGGGGCACTGAATGAGATCATCTAAGGAAAATACCTGACTTCGGTCAGCAAGAGGCAGGCGAGTGCACAGGGGAGGGTCACACAGAGTCAAGGGATCAGGGTTGGAGAGAGTTTAAGAAATCAAGGACAATTCCACCTGAAGAAAAGGGGACTGGGGAGGGAAAGGGGATATGTAGCTGATTTCAGACATCTGAAAGGCAGCATGGGAAAGAGAGGGAAGCCTTGCTCTGTGGGTTCTGAGGGCAGAGCTGGGTTCAATGACAGAAGTGTCAGGGAGTGACAATCCTTTTCTCCTCATGGTTAAAAGGGTTTTCTAGCAGCCAGAGCTCTTAGGAGGTTCTGGTTTACAGAAGTGAGCTCTCTGTCAGCTGAAGCTGAACCATTTATAGTGATCATTCAACAATAAGCATTAGTTTATTGAGCAACCACTGTGTATGCCGGCCATGTGTTGAGGAAGTTTCCATACTTCATTTTATTCCTTACTCTGAGCAGTCCTGTAGGGTAATGTGATTATCCCCATTTCACAGATATGGAAACTAAGACTAAGAGAGGTCAACTCCTTACTGCCCAACCTATGGAGGGCCAGGTCAGGAAGAATATTGAGGGACAGAAATTTGGTTAAACAAGCTGGTTCCCAGAGACCTCTGCCTCTCACATCCTCTGCTTCTGTGATTCCAGGTGACTACTGTAACCTGCCTCTGTATGCCAAGTCAGAGGCCTTCTTCCGAAAGACAGATGGGCGTGAGCCCTGTCCTGTGGTTCCACCCCGTGAAGCCTCCATCCGGAATCTGGCTCGAACCTATCATACCCAGGCTCGCCACCTGACTCTGGAACCTGCCAGCAAGCCCTTGGGCCTCCCACACCCAGGGGCCCCTGCTGCTGCCTCCACATCCACCTTACCTCAGAGGACTCTGGCCATGCCTGCCCCCCCAGCTGGCACGGCACCCCCAGCACCAGGTCCCACCCCTGCTGAGCCCCCTGCTGCACCCAGCACTGCCCCTCCAGCCCCCAGCACCGAGCCTCTGCGGACTGGGGGCCCACATACCAAAATGGGGGGCTCTAGGGACTCACTTCTCGAGATGAGCACATCGGGGGTAGGGAGGTCTCAGAAGCAGGGGGCTGGGGCCTACTCCAAGTCCTACACCCTGGTGTAGGGCACAGCAAGAAGACAGCCCTATGCGTGGACTTGTCTGGACCTCCAGCCCTCAAACACCATCTTGGCTGTTTTCCTGCATTATTTATACTAAACCGACAGATAAAAAACAACCAACAATGAAAAACAAACCCAAGTCATGAATGCTTGTACATAGAACTCTTTTGTACAAATGAAACTATTTTCTTCTTCTCCATGGAGCCAGGGCACAAAGAATTCGACAGTACAAGTCACCTCCCACCCCACAAAATATGTGTGGAGAGATATATACATATATAGAGAAGTAGGAACATATCGACAAGCTATATATCTATATATTTCTCTCAACCTTATTTTGAGACAGAGGCACAAAGACTCAGCATTTTTTCCCTCCCCACCCCTCTCCATCCAATCTAGGCGGTTTTGACAAAGACCAAAATCCCAGCTCAGAGACACTGCATGCGATTTTACTGTTCCAAGAAATCCAGGAGATGCTTCAATTTGCAGATGCTTATGTGTTAATACCTTTTTCTATGAAAAAAGACCCAGCGCCGTGTGCAATAAAAATTATGTTTCTATGTGGTGGCTTTTTCCAATCTGCTAAGGGCCAATGGGGAGGGAGGCAGGAAAGACCCATGTACCAGGCCATCATTTCTATGGAGAGATTTTGAGAAGCCTGGGCTCTAGCTCAGCATGTTAAGCTTTTTAAAAGGCTTTCAACTAGCCAGGGGGCCATCCTTGTGAACCTGTTCTGATTGCAGATCTGTGCTGGGCCCTGAGGGGGACCAGCTGTGTGGCTTTGAGCAGGTTCCAAAACCCCTCTGAGACCCAGTTCCCTTACCTACCAGTACAAAGAGGGGTGACCTTGGTGAGAGCTCCAGTGAGCCCGGTGTGAAGGCTGGGAATGTCTACCAGCTTCTCTCCTCCGGGAGAATCCAGCAGAGCCAGAGGGGCAAAGCTGTGCAAAGCCACCAGTGAGCAGTTAGGTTATGTGAGAGGTTCCTACGAACTGGGAGAGGAGGAAGAGATTATACACACCCCAGGGGCAGGGCCAGAGCCTGAAGCTCTGGGCTGACAGGGCACGGTGAGCCCACAGGGAGAGGCAGTGAGGCCCACAGAGGCCAGTGGTGAAAGGGCTCACGGAGGAGGGAGAATGGCACTCAGCCAAGAGAAGCAGGCCAGAGTCCTACTTCACCTGGTTTCAGAGGAGCTGGTAATTAGAGCACCAGGTAGAAGGAAACGCACCCGCTTGGCAGGTGTGCAGAAGAACCATTTCTGATGAGAGGGTGAAGAGCATAGCACAGGATGGCACGTGAGCTGGGCCTCCAAGGATGTGAGGGTTTGGCTAAGCGGAGAGAGAAATACCCAAGAGACTAGTAAAAGCCCAGGGCTATGAAGTTCATGGTCTCAGAAGCCTCCCTCCAGCATGGGTGGAGCCCCTGGTGAAAAGAAGATGTACCTAAGAAGTATTGTGTTGGCCAAAGAGTCCATTATGTTTTCTCCACAAAAGAAAAGACACATTTTTCATTTTCTTTATTGATTGGGATATCAATCAATAGTATGTCAGCTATCTCCCGCTATTGGCTTCTAGTGGGGAGAGGCCAGGGGTGCTGCCAAACATCTTCCAATGCACAAGACAGCCCCACAGCAAGGAATTATTTGGCCAAAATGTCAGTAGTACCAAGAAACTTCGTAAACCACTTTTGACACATTTGATCAGTCACAGCACCTTCTGCATACACTGCACAAATCTTTGTTTGCATTTCAGTTAAGTTTTTACCTTTCTTGAAATAATCAAGCATAATATGCCACAAATGTCACTTTTCTTCCATCTTCAATATTAAAATGGCTGCACAAAAATTCAATTTTGATAAGTTTTCTTAAATATACACTGATATGACAGCTGTCACAATACAACCTAGCAAAATTGTTTCAAAGGAAGTTAAAGACAACTAAGCACTACCAGAGCCATCATACGGAAAAAATGTAACAGACTGTTTGGCCGACCCAATACAAGGGTGTTCCTGAGTTCCACACCCCCAGTCAAGGCCGAGTTGTGCATCAGGAATGTGGAAGGACAGTGAGTCTGGGACCTACCGTTGCCCCACAGCTGAGAGGAGGAACTGGGAGGGAACCGAGGGCTGGAGAGGAAGGGAGAGGTTTCTGTCTATGGGTCAGGGCCTCTGTGAGGGCTGTATCCCTGAGATGCATGACTTTTAATAGAAGCACTTTCCAAAAAGGAATGCATGCCATAAACATTCCCTAAGCACCCAGCAATTTTGGGACATTGCAAGATACGGGGGCACTGTGACAGAAGCAGGGCAGAGAAGATATGCTCCGTGGTGACTCCTGGGCCCCTGGGGAGACTCCATCGCAGGCCCCACACCCAGGATCCACCCGGAGAACCAGCTCATGGCATTAATGAGAATAACGAGAACAAGACACAGACACCTAAAGAGCTCAGCTTCATTCCACCCTGGTAGGATGGGACCTGCAGGTCACCTCCCAAACAGCAAGCTCAGTGATCAGGCCTGGGAGTTCTTCCCAGAACTTGGCTTACAGGGCCCACATTCCTTACCCCACCCCCACCACAGGCTGGAAACTGGGGAAAAAATACAAATCAGCTTCAAGTTCCATCAGCACAAGGCGGTGAACAAATCCCCAGAAGCTTGATGGGAATGGAGCCACCCACCTGAGGACTGGAAAGGAGGCCCGACCCTGCTGTGAAAACACATCGCAGAGCCTCATGGCGCACAGCAGGTGCCGAGCAGAGCACTTTCCTTGCCTTGGCTTGTGGCACCTCCTGGCAGCTTTGCGAAGTAAACATCGCAATCTCCATCTGAAAGGTGAGAAAACGGGAGCTCTGGGAGTTGAGAACTCATCCAAGGTTAGAGGAGCAGGGAGAGGTGGAGATGGGAGTCCACCTCGAGTGTCTGATTCCTCAACCATGAACCCATACTGCCTGTGTTCCTCTGTTCAGAGGCTGAGTCTCCACTCTGCCCCGAGGAGGTTGCCATGGGTCGAGTCCTCCAGAACCGGGTGGGCCAGCTGCACTTACTCGCAGAAAGGCAGTCATTGTGGAACTGTTCGTGATGGATTCAGGAAAGTGAGCCACTATGCTGGGCTCTGATGATGTATATTACTCTGTAAAAGGGCAGGGGTAGGAGGGGGGATTTGGCTTTAGGGAACTGTGGAGAAAGCCTGGGGCCTGAGGTGGACCATGTAAGAAGAGAAGGATTTGGAGAGGAAAAAAGAAGCAAAATTTGAGCCAGTATAACTTGTGTTCAGCAGAGCTGGGCCCCTTACTATAAAATTCAGACAGATCTGTGCAAAATCCATACAGCTTTATATGCTGCTAATCTCTAACTTTGATATGTTCTTGACCTCAACCACAAGTACACCCATTTAAATTGTACCCAGAAGCTAAGTCACAAAGCAGCTCAAGTCCTGCTCTTCCTCACTGAACTCTATCTGGGCCATCATCCTAAACATTTCCTTGTTTCTTTCCAGATCTCCACTTTGTCCACCACAGATAAGGCCACCGTCTGGCTCTAGAGCCTTAATATTCAAGGTGTGGCCACAGACCAGCAGCATTAGCATCCCCTGGAGGAGCTTGTTAGAAATGCAAAGTCTTGGGCCTCACCCCAGATCCACTGGATCAGAAGCTGAAGTTTAGCAAAATCCACAGAGGATTTGTATGCACATTGAAATTCAAGAAGCCCTCTTCTAGAAGGCCTTCTGAGAGACAATTCCCTCCTCTCCCCATTCTGCCCACAACCAGAGCTAGACTGCTGGGTCTCAAACTCAGAGGCACATCAGTTCACCTGAGAAGCTTGTTTAAAAGAAAAAAGCCCAGATCTCACCAACCTCAACTGAATCACAGTTTGTGGGTATACAACTCAGACACTGGTTTTGGAGTTTTATTTTTATTGTGGTAAAAGATATACAACATAGACTTCCGGCCAAGATGGAGGCGTAGATGGAAACACTGTGCCTCCTCGCACAACCAAAATTAAAGACAACAAATATTTACAAACAATAACACAACCAAAACAGAAAAATGAGCTGCGGAAGCCTGACAACCATTCAACCAGACCAGTAAGAGGTGCGGAGTTGGCGGTCGGCAGAGAGGGAACACAGTAGGAAAAAGCAGTGGCTGGCAGACCGGGAGCACAGGTGGTGCCAGTGCCCTGTTCACACACCCCAGATGTGGGGAGGAAACAGGCAAGATAGTTGGCCATTGGCGATCACCCATTTCAGCGCAGATAAACTAGTCAAGAACTGTCAGTGAGATGGACCATGCAGCCCAGGGCCCCAGCGACTGGATATAAAGCCTAAAAACACCAGTTGAAAAGGTGCCAAGAGAGACTCCCAGCCTCACAGGAGAGGTCATTGGGGAAACCCACAGGGTCCTGGAGCGTGCATAGGCCCGCCAACCTGGGAACTGAGCACATCGGGGGCCCAGTTTGCTTGTGGGAGGCAACAGAGGAGACACAAATCCGAGAGAGTGCAGAACAGGCGCCATGCTCCACAGACAGCATCACAACCCAGCAACTAGGTTGCCCCACCCTGGTGAACACCTAAGGCTCTGCCACACATACATAACAGGTGCCACCTGACCAAATATGACTCAAACAGAAGATTAGTTCACAGCCCCAGAGCCAATACTTGTAAGTGACCAAGAAATAGCCAACCTATCAGATGCACAGTTCAAAACACTGGTGATCAGGATGCTCACAGAATTGGTTGATTTTGGTCACAAATTAGATGAACAAATGAAGGCCATGATAAGTGAAATGAAAGAAAATGCACAGGGAACCAATAGGGATGGGAAAAAAACTGGGACTCAGATCAATGGAGTGGACCAGAAGGAAGAAAGAAACAACCAAACAGAAAA
>PVKM010030911.1:0-17056 GCA_004027735.1 Carollia perspicillata | reverse complement strand
ATCATTCTGGCTTGCTGTTTCATGCATGCTTTAAGGCAGTAGTTCTGAAAGTGTGAGCCCATTAAAAATTCATGCTGACATCCACCAGAAAGGCCCTGCTACTCAGCAATGTGTCTCCCCTCTTTTACTCCCTCATACCCTATTGCATTCCACAACTGTTATTCCAAACCTTTTCCACATTCCTCAGGCCCTCCCTCTTTTTCCCCTACTTCTTTGCATCTTATAATCTTTCCTCCTACTTTGTGGCAGTAGAGAGAGACCCAAGTTCCTCCATCCATTTTCCTTTTACCTTTAAAAGACTTTAATACCAACAACTCTTATTCAACTCAAATGTAACTTATTTTCACCTACTCTTAGTACTTTCTTGTCAGAGGATTACTTCTCTCACCTGTGCTCTTATTTCCATTTCAACACACTTCTGAGAGTGTCCCACCAATCACTGTTACTCTCCTATACCTTTAGTATCCGTCCTTTACCCTCTTCTTAGATGCTCAGTTCTTCACTTTTCTTCTCCAAATATTTATTAAGGAAGTTAAAAAATACCTGCCAAGTTGAAAAAAGTATGTAATGAACTCCCATTTACCCATCAACTAACTTCAATAATTATTGAAATTCGCTAGTTGGAAACATTTTCCTTTGGCCCTGTGCCTACTTCTTGTCCTGGTCTGGCTACAGAAAGTTCATCAGAGACACTTTTTGTGACTAAATCCAAGTGGCCATTTCTTAGGCCTCATTCTTCTCTGACTTCTCTGTAGCATTTCACTCTTCTTGAGGCTCTTCTCACTGAGCAGCTGGAGTCATACCAGTTATCAGTGGAAGCACTTTGGAAGTCAACATTGAAACTTTCAGGACTACATCTATTTTCCAAACTTATCGCCATGTCAAAACTCATTTTGCCTCTGCCTGAGAAATGGAGATGGGACACTCCTTAAAGATAGTGAATAGTTACTATCTTCTAGAAAGTTCTGTCCTTCACTGTACCTAGTACAATGACTTTACTTAATTGATGCACTATAAAATACTAGCTGATAATGTTGATAATGATGATAATGCTTCCACTCCCATAGAACTATGAAACCAGATTGTGGAAAACACAAGTTAGGATCATTTATTTACTTCTTGAACCCATAGTCTTGATTTCCTTTTTTATTAACCATACTGTTAATTACTACCTAAGCTTCCAAGGCTGGAATTTTCATCATTTTATGTTTCTTATATAATTTTGAATGCATTTTTAAATTAAACTTAACACTTGAGAATACAAATTCATCACCTGTTCACTATTCAGTTGAGAGCTTCTCCAGTGTACAACTGTAGCTGGCAAGATTGGGTTAGTGTTGTGGCTTAGGGGTAGGGCAGAAAGGGGGAGGAGAGGTCAACCTACCTGATTTAAGCATCGTATTTTCTCTCCCAAAATACAAAGGAAACACTTGAAAAATGACATCATATTGAACATTTTCTAGCAAACGTTTTAAACAAGTATGTTTGAGACAGAGGTATCATACACAGGAAACATTCCTTGCACTTTCTCCCATGTGCATATGCTGGCTAAGGGTCCATGAGTGGACCACACAGCCACCAGGATTTTCAGGGGCCTCCCTCTGTCTATATCCAGGACACCTTTAGTGTTCTCATTTCTGTGAGTTCAGCTCCTGGTGCCTTCAAAAGCTGCCTACAGGCCTTATGGTTCATCCACTGTCTGTAGAGCAAGAAAAAACAAAAACCTAAGATAATCCTCCAAATCTCTGTGGCTGAAGGGGTCTGTTCTCTGAAATTTATGCTTTGTATGTATGTGTGTGAACATGCCTGAACATCATCCCAAATGAAGCTACCTTCTCAGACTAACTGAGGTGTATGTGACTTTGAAGTTAGCTTCCCTTCAATTCTTTTGAGAAACCTGGCTGGGGTGTAATGAAAAGAGTTCCCAAGTACAACTCTGGCTCTACCACTTAATAATTGTGGCCCTTGAGAAATCACTTAACCTCTCAGGAGTTTAGTCACACCATCTGTGAAGTGAAATAATTGTCTATCATAGGGTAATGGAGAAGATGTAGGCAAAGGACACAGCACAGAGTAGATGCTCATTCATCTGTCCATGTGGACCACAGATACTATGGTCAGGCTTCATTTTAGGTGCTAGGGATTTGATGGTGAACATCCCTGCTCTAAAGAAGATAGCTGTCTAGTGGGCATTGATCATATATCAGGTCCCCTTTCTGTTTTCCCCCCTTTCTTTTTCTTATTAAAAATAAGAACATCTATAATTATGCCAGGTATACAATATTGTAGAGAAACTGATGCTCACTGTATTCCAGCCAAGCCCTTTATTTTGGCAGAAAGAGACTAGGAAACCCATGCCACAGGGTAAATCATGTTACTTGTATTTATCCCCTAGGCCTAGGATCTTTACCTCATATTAGGTGTCAGTTCCTGATGGTCTGACACCAGAGGGTAGGGCCAAGACTGTTAGAACTCTAGCTCCTCAGGGGGCAATAGGACAAACAGGGGAGATGAGCATGGGCAGCTAAGAAGGCCATGGCCGTGTCTACAGGATGCTTAATATCTGTGGTTGGTGGTGGGGCAGGTGGAAGAGGGGCAGGGACCAAAGCATGCATTGCTTTATAATCAGAACAAAACTTTCATTTGTTTATTTATTTTATAAAACAAAGCCCAGGTATTTGGCATCATATAGACCAAGTACTGATTTTTTTAATTAACTTAATTTCTTAAGTTTAATCACACATTTTGAATAGCCCAGACCAAACCAGGGTATTATCCATTGGGGATTCAGCTCACATCATCACATTATCTCATGCATGTGTGTGCATATAACTATCTTTTCTCTTCAAGGTGTGTTCATACAAGCTCACTCAATCCTTTCAGTGAGATGGCCAGTCAGATATTATTGTAGACTTTTTTTTTTAGTGGATGAACTACTGAGAAGTCAAAGAGATCAAAAGAGTTGCCAAAGTTCACACAGTCAGCAGTGGCAGAATGAGAAATACAGTAAACATCCTCTGACTCTAGGTGAGGGCTCCAGCTGCTGCAATGCAGGGAGAAATATCATGGCCATGCCAGCACTGAATGCCACTACCTGCTCCAAACACAGAGGGCTACTTACCTAAGGACATTTCTTTTTCATTGCTTTTAGAGAGAGAAGAAGGGAGAGGGAGAGAGAGAGTGAGAGAGAGAGAGACGGAGAGAGAGAGAGAGAGAGAGAAAGATCAGTGTGAGACAGAAACATCTATTCATTGCCTCCCATACTCACCCGGACCAGAATCATATGCATCCTGACCAGGGATAATGTCTGCAACCTAGACATGTGCCCTGACTGGGAATCAAAGCCACAGCCTTTGGGTGTATGAAATGATGCTCCAACCAACCATGCCATACCAAGGGCAGAGACTTCTTGATATATATTAAATGTTGGTTTTGTTGAAAGAATTTTAGGATTAGAGATTACCCATTTTCTTAGTATTGGTGATTGTTATGTAACAAACCACCCCAAAACTCAATGTTTTACAGCATTAAGTTCTTTTGATTGTTTATAATCTACAGTTCTTCTGCTTTTATTTGGGTCCTCTTGTGTGCCTTTGGTCAGCTGGCAGGCTGACTAGGAGCAGGCTGCTCTAGAGTGGCCCAGGCTGGGACAACTAGACTCTTCTCCAGATTGTCTCTCATCCTCCTGCAGGTACTTAGGCTTGTGTAATTGACACAGCCGTTTCAAGTGAGAGACTGGATGTATGCAAGGTCTCATTTTGCTGGATTTTATTGATCAAAGCCATCATAAGACCTGCCCAAATTCAAGGAGTGGCCAAATAGACTTCTGTAAATGCGGGGTCTGCAGCATCACCTTGCTAAGGGAGGCCAACAATAAGAGTCATCACTTCAATCAGTCCAATAATTCCAACCTGGAGTTACCAAGAGGAAGTGTGGGGCCAAGGCTGTAACACTGCTAGATCTCGCAAAAGAATTTGGAAATCATATAAAATGTTCTGAGTTGAGAGTGATTAGAATCTAAATTAAAATTTTCAAAATCACCGGGCAGGCAAACAGAGCCTGTGTATGACCCTTGCAGTTGGAAATCATAGTTCTGTTGACGACATTTGCTGCATTGCCCTGGTAGCTGTGGGTGCTGGGCTTATTTTGACCAAATGTGGGAAGACCAAGTGTCAAAATCAATATTCATCCAAAATTGAGGCCGAAGTCAAATCAACTTCATAGAATGAACATGAATGATATTAGAAATGTATCCAAACCTGAAATATTTCCAACAGATTTAATTATCACTACAGTTTTATTATGTGAACTTTAAATAGACAGAACTTAGAAGTCTGAGTAGCATCAGATCAGTAACTACTCAGTGTTGTCTACTGCTAGATTGCTATTGCAACACAGCCAGTATTCTGCACGTTCATAACACTGCATAGATAGATGCTCATTTTAACTCAAGCTGGTAGAGAAAAAAGATACTTGGAGTTACCTCACTCTTATCTAATAGTTACTTTTTTCATGATGGCATTTATTTTTTTAAGTAAAAATTGCATATATTTAAATTGTATAACATGACTCTTTTATATACATATACTTAGTGAAATTACTACAATCAAGCTAAGTAACATATTATCTCCTCACATAATTACATTTATTTTAGTCATGAGAGCACCTGAAATCCACACCTGTAGCAAGTGTCCTGTCTACAATACAGTATGATTAACTGTAGTCATCATGTCGTACATCAGATCTCTGGACTCGCACCCACATAACTGCAACTTTGTATTCTTTGACTGACATCTCTCCATTTCCCTGCCCTCCCCCACTCCCCAGCCCTAGTAACCACCTTTCTACTCTCTGCTCTTATGTATTCAAGTTTTTTAGGTTTCACATATAAGTGAGATCATGCAGTTGTATTCTTTCTGCATCTGGCTTATTTGACTTACCAGTCTTCTCCAGGTTCATCCATGTTGTTACAAATGGCAGAATCTTTCTTTTTTTAAGGCTAATATTTCATTGTATACATACTCACAAGACATGAAATCATAGCATTATCTTGTCTAGATTAAAGATAATTTCATAGATGTCATTGTATAATTCTGGAGTTTCTCCCAAGCATAATATTTTGCAATGGTTTAAAGTTATCTTTATGATTTGAATTCATCTTTCCAATATGCAAAGTATATCTAATTAGGGCTTTTCCTTGAAAGATGCATCTGACTGTTTGCCTATATTTGAAAGAATATATTCAGATATAAGCTTTCTGTATGACATACCATGCTATAGAAAATTGTATATTCTAATTGTGACTTATTTCACTTTGCATAGTACACTCTAGGTTCATCCATGCTGTCACAAATGGTAAGATTTCATTCTTCTTTTATGGCCAAGTCATGTTCCATTGCATATATGTACCACTTATTTTTTTAAACAAAACACCTTTATTTTATTCTTCAAAGAACAAACTGTTCTCTTTTTTCCAAGATAAACATGATTAACTCACAAAAATGGCACTTACAATGTCTCTTTAAAGCATTTTCCTTTAACAGGAAACTTAGTTTCATAGAATCCAGACATTAAAAGACTTTTTTAAAAATTATATTTTGTTGTCATTATAAGAGAAAACAGAATCTAGCATAAATCAAGAGAATCCATTCATATTTCAAGTCCTTCTCCATGAACCAGCATTATTACAGTATTACCATTTAGCAAAATCTGGTCTAATTTAGTAATCCTTCTTCCTACTGGTGTGACTTCAAACTCAATGACATCTTCCAGTAATGTATTGACAAAGTCATCAAATCCCAGAAGCTTGCCAACAATTTCCTTATCACTCTTCATCACAATGTGAAGTTTTGATCTTATACACTTGTGCACAAGCTGTAGCAGAAGCAGCAGCTGCAACAGGTTACTAACTACTGTAGCATTTGCTACTATGGTGACCCTGGAAGTGTACCACTTCTTCTTTATCCATTTGTCTATTGATGGACACTTAGGTTGCTTCCATATCTTGGCTATTGTAAATAATGCTGCAATGAATATATACATGCATAAGTCTTTTCAAATTAGTGTTTTGGGTTTCTTTGGATAGAGACCCAGAAGTGGAATTGCTGGGTCTTTCTTGGTCTCTTGTTATATAGACTTTGTTTTAAAGTTTACTTTGCCTGGTACAAGTATTGCTACCACAGCTTTTTTGTTTGTTTTTATTTTAATTAAATATCTTTTCCCATTCCTTTATTTTCAGACTATGTGTGTCTTTCAATCCAAAGTAAAAGTCTTGTAGGAAGCTTATGTATGGGTCTCATTTTCCTATCCACTCAGCCACCCCATGTCATTTTATTGAAGTATTTATTTCATTTGCATTTAAAGTAATTGTTGATAAATATGTAGTTATTGCTATTTTATTATACATGTTTTTCATCTTTTTTTCTTCTTAAAAAACACCCTTTAACATCACCCTTTAACATTTTTTTCGTAATACTAGTTTGGTGATGAAAACTTTTAACTTTTCTTTACTTTTTCAACTTTTTCTTTTCAAGGAAGCTCTTTATCTCTCCTTTGATTCTAAATGATAGCTTTGCTGGGTAGAGTAATCTTGGTTGTAGGTCTTTGTTTTTCATTACTTTGAATATTTCATGCCAGTATATTCTGTTGAGAAATCAGCTGGAAGTTTTGTAGGAGCTTCCATGGAGGTCACTAACTACTTTTCTTTAGCTGCTTTTAAGATTCTCTCTTTGTCTTTACCCTTTTGGCATTTTAATTATGATGCATCTTGGTGTGGACCTCTTTGAGTTCATTATTTTTGGGACTCTGTGCTTCTATGCTTGTGTGTTTATTTCCTTTGCCAGGTTAAGGAAGTTTGCTATCATTATTTCTTCAAATAATCTTTCAATTCCTTGCTCTCTCTCTTCTTCTGGTACCTTAGTGCTGTGAATGTTGTTATGCTTGATGTTGTCCCAGAGGCCCCTTAAATTATCATCATATTTTTACATTCTTTTTTCTTTTTGCTATTCTAAGTGGGTGTTTTCTGCTTCTTTATCTTCCAAATTGCTGCTTTAATCCTCTGTTCCATCTATTTTACTGTTGATTTCCTGTAATGTATTCATTTCAGTTATTGTATTCTTCATTTCTCATTGGTTCTTTTTTATGTTTTCTCTCTCCATTTTTATCTTTTTATTGGAGTTCCTGCTAGATCATTGAGCATCCTTATAACGAGTATTTTGAACTCTGAATCTGATAGGTTGCTTGTTTCCATTTTGTTTAGATTTTTTTTTCTGGAGATTTCTTCTGTCCTTTCATTTGGGACATGTTTCTTTGTCTCCTCATTTTGTTTGCCTCCCTGTGTTTGTTTCTATGTATTAGGTAGAGATGCTACATCTCCTGGTCTCAGTAGTATTGCCTTATTTAGTAGATGTCCAATAGGGTTCAGCGGCACAGTGTTTCTGGTCACTTGAGCTGGTTGCTCCAGGTGTGCCCCTTGTGTGGATTGTGTGTGCCCTCCTGTTGCAGTTGAACCTTGAATGTTTTGGGCATCTCAGTGGGAGCAATGAACCTTCAGGCTAATTGGTTGTGAGAACTCTCTGTGACTGTAGTGCAAGATCTGTTGTGCAAGGCCTGGTCCTGTGGAGCATGATTTACTTTAGTGGGGCTCTTGTGCCTGCCAAATTCGCCCTTTGGGTGTATCATTTATGAAATGGTTGGGTTTGGCTTTGGTATGGTCTGAAGCTGGACTCTAGGTGTGTTGGTTCTGGAACCTTTGGGAGGGACTCTGGTGCATGCCAAAACCAGTCGCTGCCTGTGCTCTGCACACAGCTACTTGGCATGAGCTACAAAGCAATCTGCAGATGACTGCTGCTTGTGCTGGGCTTGTAGGTGCCTGGGAGAGGCTAAACTGCAAACAAGGCTAGCTACTGCTAGTTCGTGGCTTGGGGCTGCTTAACAAGAGGTACAGGGTACTCTCGAAGGAAGATGATACTTGTTTGTGGTTTGTGAACCTTTGAGAGATTTTAAGGAATTTCAAAGCATGAACAAAGACAGGCCATTTATATATAAAAGCTACTGGAAGTGGCTAGGATGGCCTGGTAATTTGGGTTGGGTGAGGTCTCAGGGAATCACCAGGGCAGGGTGAACAGTGTTACCTGGTTTGATGGAGACTCAGATATGGTGCCTTCAGGGGGAGGGTTCAGCAAAGGAACAATGCCTTCTGCCAACATTTCTGTCTGAGAGAAAGCTGCCCACCCCCCAGCCACCCTAGCTTTCACCCCAGTGCCAGTGAATTCAGTTCCTCCCTATATATCCCTGGTGCTCTTTGAGTTGCTGCTGCAGTGCTAGAGCTCACAGTGAATCTATCTGTGAGTAAGTCCATGTGGGCCCTTTGAGAGGAATGCCTGTGACCCCTCTGACCCTCTGCCTCATTCAACCACAATCTCTGTTGATTTTCACAGCTAAAATTTATGGGACTCCACTTGCTGATATTGGAATCCTGAGCTGGGGGTCTGGTGTAAGGCTGGGACCCCTAGTTCCTCAGGTTTACCTCTGCAGCAAAGGTATCCTTCTTGGTTTTAATCACCACCTGTGGGTTTGGACTAGCCTGTTCTTAGTCTCCACCCCTTCTACCATCCTTAATGCAGCTGCCTCTTTATATCCTTAGTTGTAGGTCTTTTGTTCAGCTCAGCTTCAGGCAATTCTGAATGATGGTTGTTCTATAGCTTAGTGGTAATTTTGATGTGGTCATGAAAGGAGGCAAGCACAGAGATTACCTATTCCACCATTGTGACCAAAAGCCTCCCCATTTTAGCCATTTTTAAATGTATAGTACAAAGGCATTAAATACATTCTTACTGTTGTACATCTATCATCACAACAATTTCAGACCTTTTTTCAACTTTTCCAGCTGAAACTTTGTACCCATTAAACACTAACTCCTAATTGCTGCCTTCTCCTTCCCCTCAGTAATCACTATTCTACTTTCTGTCTCTATGCTTTTGGCTACTATAGGTACCTCAGTAACTGTAGTCATACACTATTTGCCCTTTTGTGTCAGGCTAATTTCACTCAGCATGATGTGTTCAAATATTCATCCATGTTGTAGCATGTGTCAGAATTTCCCTCTTTAAGGTGCTCATGATTCTCATAGCAGCTAAAACAACTGACCTTAGTAAGAAGGTTTAATTAAAATTGAAGTGCTTTCCTCAAGTGAATGACAGTGGGCAGTTGAGGGTATTTGCTCAATAATCTGTCCCTGTGTGGACAATGCCCACCTTGACAGGGTGGGGCAGTCCCTGGATGCTTGCTGCACTCTTGCCAAGGTGCTCTCTCTGCTCAGGTCTTCCCCCACTGCCTCCTGGCAGGGCTCCACTAAACTTCAGTAGTAATGGCCCCTCTGTTAATCTACATCTTCCCACCTGCTACCCTCAGCTGTCCATCCTGAAGTGTTCAGCTTGGTCCTGCTACTCTGTTCTTCTTTAGTCTCTAATCTGTTGTTGATGAATAAATGTCTTGGTCTCTTTGGCTCTTGATATTCAAAGTCAACTTCATGTCTGCTTTTGATAGTGAGTTTAAACTCTCCATTCAGAATCTCATTTCCTGTCTAGGTAACTTTGTATACTTTCATCTTCATGGCAAATGAAAGTGCCAGGGAGTAATAAAGAATGATACTGACAGTAATGAAGGTGGAAATGGGAAGTCAGCAAGAAAAGACCCAGACTTAATACATATCTCCAAATGTTATCCTCTACAGTCATTTCCCCCGGCTGAGCTTTTGGTTAGGTGGGAGGTAATTCTTCTTCACCAACATGGAGCGCAGTTCTTCTGTATTGATAACTAAGGACTGGAATTGGTTTACAATCCAGTTATATGAGTTCTGATGCAGAATGGGAGAACAGTGCCAACACAGGTTATCTCTGCATGGGGATAGCCAAAAAAGTAGTAGGAGGCAGAGCCAAGATTTCTTTCCACAAATAATTTGTCCTGTTCTATGCCATTCAATATGATTGACATCATTTTAGGCAGGAGAGATTTTTAAATGGTTGTTACAAAACACTTACCGTGATTAAAAAAACAACAACAGCGATATCGATTCAGTGAAGTACTCATAGATAATTTATTTTGTGCAAAGTCACTTCTAGCGTCAAGTCAGTATTTCCAACTGCAAATTGAACTCTATTAAGAAGTCATGAAATCAGTTTAGAAAGTCAACATTTAATTTTTTAAATGAAATAAAATAGAAAATATTGGAGTATATCACAATTACCAAGAGTAAGTATTGTTTTTTAGAAATTTGAGTTCAGTAAGGTATATGTGTGATGTGTATTTTATGGTGCACTTTTTGCTGAGTACAATGTGCTTCTTAGGATCCTTGTGAGGGAGAAAAAGCTTGAGAAAATGGCCCTAGTTAGCTGAATGAATTGATTGCAATTTAGGCCTGGTCTCTGCCCTATGCAAGTGTAATGTTGAATGTCTATCTAAAATGAGTTTGATTTTGGAGTGGTTGATAATAAATGAATAGCAGGACTTGTTTTACATTTTCACACATTCATTTGAATAGGAATTTATTGTTCTTTTTTTCTGTTTGAATTAGTTTTATTAGAAGATTTGACTCACGTTGTGATTATTTGTTTGGTCAATATACCCCTTTCAGAAATAGGATAGAATTATTTCTGTAATGAACAATAGATACAGTCTGATCACTGTGTATTCAATTTTTAAAAATTACTTATAATTTAAATAGAAGATAAATATATGTACAACCAACATCTAATATTGTCTGGTGTCCACAACAATACACACACACATATACATATCTATAAATTGTATTTCTTATTTTGAAAGATCTGTATTCACTTTATAAAGACTTTAGCACTCCATATTACTATTTTGTGAATTTTAAAATACATGTACAATTTTAAAGACTTTAGTTAAATCTATAATAAATATTTATTTAACATTTATTGTATACTGTGGCCCTGGCCTATGTGGCCCAGTTGGTTGGATCATTGTCTATAGCTGAAAAGTTCCATGTTGGATTCAGGAATCCCTGGTCAGGACACACATCCAGGTTGCAGGTCTGATCCCTGGTCTGGGCCCCAGTCTGAGTGTGTTTGGGAGGCAACCAATTGAGGTTTCTCTCTCACATTGATGTTTGTCTGTCTCTAAAAGCAACGGGGAAAATGTCCTTGGATGTGAATAAAATATATATATATATATAATAAAACTGTTGTGTTCTGGGCTCAAAGACCTGGGGAAGATGAAAGATAAAAGAGAAGGGTAATCACATCTCTTTCTACTTATTTGGGGAGTTGCCCTTGCAACACAAAAGTAAGGAGGTGAATAAGAGATCATGAATAGGGAGGTGCTGAGTATAGAGTGAATTGGTAGATAGATTTGGAATTTAAAATTAGAGTATTAAGACTTATATTTACATTAGATGTAATATTTTGGTGTTTTTAAATTCTGTCCCAGCAGCCTAGCCTGGTAAAGAACCAATAGTGGGAAAAAATCTATTAGTATCCTTAGAAGTAGTTTTTAAACAAACGGCTCCCTGTACCAGAATGTGAGTTCCAGAGCACAGCCACTGTGTCTGCATCTAACTTAACATAAAAACTGGCAGATTAAACATTCCGTAAATAATTGTAGACTAGCTGAGGAGAGCAAGCCAAATACAAAAGCTACCTCTTTGTTAATTTTATTTAATTTTTATTTTTTAAAAATATTTTATTTATTTATTTTTTAAAGATTTTATTTATTTTTCTTTAGAGGGGAAGGGAAGGAGAGAGGGACAGAAATATCAATGTATAGTTGCCTCTCATGCAACCCCTGCTGGGAACTGGCCTGCAACCAAGGCATGTGCCCTGACTGGGAATTGAACTGTGGTTGTTTGTTTTGCAGGTCCATGCTCAACCCACCGAGCTACACCAGCCAGGGCAATTTTATTTAATTTTTAAATTTAGAATTAAAAAAAATTTTATTTTGAAATAATATTTGATTTACAAAATTAGCAAAAATAGTACAAAGAATTCCCATACACATTTTATCCATACTCCATAAATGTTACAATATATAACCAAAGCACCATCATCAAAACTCAAGAAAATTTTTTTTAAAAATTAAAAATATATTTTATTGATTATGCTATTAGAGTTGTTCCATTTTCCCCATTTTATTCCCCTCTGCCCCACACACCCTCTCCCACCCACATTCCCACTGCCCTTAGTTCATGTCCATGGTTCATACATATAAGTTCTTTGGCTTCTACATTTTCTACACTATTCTTAACTCTCCCCTATCTATTTCCTACCTACCATTTATGCTACTTATTCCCTGTACCTTTTCCCCCTCTCTCCCCCTGTTGATAACCTTCCATGTGATCTCCAGTTCTGTGGTTCTGTTCCTAGTCTAGCTGTTGGCTTAGTTTATTTTTGTTTTAGGTTTGGTTGTTAATAGCAGTGAGTTTGTTGTCATTTTATTGTTCATATTTTTTACCTCCTTTTTCTTAGATAATTCCCTTTAACATTTCATGTAATAAGGGCTTGGTGATGATGAAATTTTAAAGACTTTAGTTTACCTTTAGCTTTACCTTGTCTGGGAAGCACTTCCATTCTAAATGATAGCTTTGTTGGATAGAGTAATCTTGGATGTAGGTCCTTGTCTTTCATGACTTTGAATGCTTCTTTCCAACCCCTTCTTGCCTGCAAGGTTTATTTTGAGAAATCAGCTGATAGTCCTACGTGAACTCTTTTGTAAGTAACTGTGTCTCCTTTTCTCTTGCTGCTTTTAAGATTCTCTCCTTATCTTTGATCTTGGGTAATGGAATTATGTATGATGTGCCTTGGCGTATTCCTCTTTGGGTCCAACTTCTTTGGGACTCTCTGAGGTTCCTGGAGCTCCTGGAAGTCTATTTCCTTTGCTAGATTGGGAAAGTTCTCCTTTATTATTTTTTCAAAGATGTTTTCAATTTCTTGCTCTTCCTCTTCTCCTTCTGGTACCCCTATGATTTGGATGTGAACATTTAAAGATGTCCCAGAGGTTCCTAAGCCTCTCCTCATTTTTTGAATGCTTGTTTCTTCATTCTGTTCTGGTTGAATGTTTCTTGCTTTCTTCTGCTCCAAACCATTGATTTGAGTCCCAGTTTCCTTCCTGTCACTGTTGGTTTCTTATAGATTTTTCTTTGTTTCACATAATACAACCTTCATTGCTGCATGGGTCTTTTTTATGCTGTTGAAGTACCCAGTGAGTTCCTGGAGCATCCTGATAACCAGTGTTTTGAACTGTGCATCTGATAGGTTGGCTATCTCTTTGTCACTTAGTTGTATTATTTCTGGAGCTTTGAACTATTCTTTCATTTGGGCCATTTTTTTTTGTCTTGGTGCATTTGTTACATAGTAAGGGGTGGAGCCTTGAGTGGCACCCAGGCGAGGCAACCCATGTTGCTGTGTTGTGATGCTGTATGTGGCAGAGGGCTCCAAGAGGTAACACTGTGGCTTGCTCCACTCTCTGCTGGTTTTCAGTCACTTCCCCAGCTACCCACAATCAAATTTGGCCCTTCTGGTGCTGATTTCCAGGTGGGTGAGTTTGTGTATGTTCTAGGATCCTGTTCGTCTCTCCAGCAGTTTCTCCTGTGAGTCTGGGAATTTTTTCTGCCACCTCAACCCCCACAGGTGGTTTCAGTCAGAGGCTACGAGGTTTTATTTCCCTGCACTGGAACCCTAGGTTGTGTGGCCTGTCTCACTTCCCAGTTGTTTCTCCTGGTCTATTTGCACACATATATGGGACCGCCCAGTCTGTAAGCCACTGCCTTGCCTGTTGCAGTCCTCCAGCCACAGCCTTGCCTCAAGTCCTCTCCACCTGGCTTCCCATCTCTGCCCCTCCTACTGGTCTGGATGAATGTTTCTTCTTTAACTCCTTGGTTGTGGGACTTCCATACAGTTTTATTTTCTGTCAGTCTGGTTGTTTTTTGTTTTTAAATTTGTTGTTCTCCTTTTGATTGTGTGAGGAGGCACAGTGTGTCTACCTATGCCTCCATATTGGCCATAAGTAGTAAAAAGCAATAAATTAAATTATAAATTAACCTTACCTTCAGGTAATACTATTATCCAATTTATCAACCTTAACAAACTTCACCAATTTACCTACTAATGCTTCTTTTCTGGCCCAGGATCTAACCCAACATCACATTTAGTTGCTCAGTCTTTTCTTGTCTTTTATGACCGGGACACTTTTAAGAATGCTAGCCAGTTATTTCTTAGAATGTTGCTCAGTTGGGATTCATCTGATGTTTCTTCATAATTAAATTCATGCTATGCATTGTTGGTAAGAACATCATGGTAGCCATGTTGAATGCTTCTGAATCCAGGGAGGTTCATGATGTCAGTTTGTCCCGTCCTGGGTGGCAATGTCTTTGATCATGTGCTGAAGGTAGAGAACAGCTACTTTTAGGAATTTATGTTTCTTCTTCAGAAAAAATGATTTAAGGAAGTTTTTAAACTTTTAAATACATTGTAATAGAAAACACATACACACTAATAAGTAATGAGTGGTAAAAATGATCTAAAGGGGGAAGTGGACTTAGAAAGTCAAATAAAACCAAGAGTAAAAATAGCAGTATTCAGTAAACTTATATACTCTAGAAAATAGTAGAATGATGAGAAAGAAAAAAGTAGCCCCTGATATCCAGAAGGGATTTGATGTTCACAGCTGGATGCCAACATTATTGCAAGCTGGTCTGATGATCACAGTGTCATTTTATTCTCCTGTGGTACAGAAACAATCCTACAGAATATCTGTATCAAAGGGTAACTGTCAGACTATGATCAAATGAAACAAAATAAGGTCACGGTGCCACACAAAATACCACACATTCTTCCCTTCCCTCACTGAATGGGTGACAGTGACTTCTTCACCAATGATAGTTTTAACCTCCCTCTAGTCTATCACCATACAGAAAAGACCCATTGAGATATTTAATCATTGAATCGCCTCCACTTTCTTCCAAATTACCCAAACAAAGCCCAATTCTTTCTGACCATGATGATCCAGATTCTCTCATAGAGTGTGTTCCCTCTCACTCCAATCCTTTAAAAAACCCTGCTTGTTCAACTATGGGTGTTTGCAGTGGTCTATGTTTGAAGAACATTGATAAAAGCAAAGCCAATAATAGTCTATTAGTGCTATGTTTTACACTGGACAATAAAGGATGCCATCAGAAATGTATCTTCTATACTTTAGAGAGTACATATGTGTGTTTATTTGTGGAGTGGAGAGGGCAGTAGTAGAAAACTTCTTAATTTATGGAGGTTTACTGTCAATATCTTTCAGGCTGAAAATTAGTAGTTATTAACAATTGAGTTCCCAGAGCATTTTTAATCATGATAATGTATTTTAGTTGTGTTTTTTAAAGTACCTGTCATTTGGAAAGAGAGATTGAAATCCATCCAGAGGAGAGGGGAATGTGGGTGGAAAAAGACTAGTTGAGAGTTGATTAATAACTAAACCTGGGTTATGAGAATATTGAAGTTTATTATAGAATTTTCTTCACCTTTAAATGTTTTTCATAGCAAAAAGTAGGATTACAAAGATTCTTGGAATCCAATAGCTTATCTATGTTTCCCATTTGGGTTGTGTCCAAATATGTTGGGAATCAGGGTATTGGAATTCAGTGGAGGATTTCAGAGGTATGTGTGGGTGTGGAGGTGAGGCAAAACAGATCTCTGAAAGATGTTGTCCAAAAGGTCAGAGAGTTCAATGAGATTTTAGACCCAATGACTCTACTACAACTGTAACATATACCAGATAATGTTCAGGGATAACCAGGTATGAATCAACTAGGGAGGAATTTGAGATTAAGGAACACAGCATGAGGGTCTGGAATGTTAAGTAGGAGTTGAACCCTAGAAATATTTCTTTAGTAGAGCCCTGCATACCTGAGGTCACATCTGCTGCTGTGGAGGGGTGCTTAAAGGTTGCTTTGTGGTACTGCCACAGAGTCCAGTAATTTCACTTTTCTTAAGTTGGATGTCTTAAGATTTCTAAGGTCTGACAAAAATCAAACAATGTTTTGGAAAATAAAAGTCTAAAATTTCTTTTCATCTTAATGGGGTTGACCTTCTTTCATCCTTAAATAGAAAAGAAGAAATTATTCATTTATTCAAATACTATTGAGCACCTAGTATATACTAGGCACAGACCTGTTCTCTAGATAACAGGTGCTTGACTATATAGAGCTTAGGGTCTAGCAAGAAAGATAGAAATTAATACAACAATCTCATAAATATAAAGTTGAAAAGTAAGATGAGTGGGCTTTGAAGTACAAGGATCTACTAAAGCATGTGACTTATTTTAGTTGGAAAAATTAATTAACTAGAACTCATTTGAAGCCACAGTTATTAGGAAAATGGGATATATGATAGCATCAGGAGATAGAAGTTAAAGCAGATTGTTGGTCTGA
Organism: Carollia perspicillata; assembly: GCA_004027735.1. NCBI lineage: Eukaryota > Metazoa > Chordata > Mammalia > Chiroptera > Phyllostomidae > Carollia > Carollia perspicillata. The sequence goes on along the minus strand of PVKM010030911.1, from coordinate 621 downwards.
CTGGTCAGAAGGTTTGGCTTTTATTCTGAAGATAAACAATGAATTGCAAAGTGACATGCTCCCATGGAGGATGAAATTTGTGGGTAAAAGACTTCCAAGGTGATGATGAAGCCGCCTTAGCCAATAGGAAAATATCATGATCCGGTGCACTCACTGAAGTTGCTCTTTATTGTGGAATTATTTTCAGGGGTAAGAACTGAGATACCTGAGACATGTGGTATGTGGTGCTTATTACATATTTGGATGCAAAACTGTCAGCTCAGAAAAAATCATACAAGTTAATATCTTGTGTTTATATGTACCTGGAATTCATTTATTGTGTCCATTGTAGCAGCTTGTCTCCCAAGATGTCCACCATCAACAATTTCTTCCCTTTGTGTGCATATTGCTTACTCCACCACTGCTAGGTGGAGTCCCTCTTCTCCTTGAATCTGACATGGTCTGCAGTTGTTTTGTCATCAGATTAAGGCAGAAGACACTCTAGATTCCGGCTTTAAACTCACTGGTAGATCCTGCTTCCTTTACCTCAGAGTCTTAGGAGAATGTGTTAAGAAATGGAGACTGTTCTCCTGGAGATAAATGGCATTCGGAGGAGCACTGAGGCACCAGGTAAGTCCGTGA
>PVKM010030910.1:0-17031 GCA_004027735.1 Carollia perspicillata | reverse complement strand
ATTCTTGAACCACCGAATGAGTTTTTCATTTCTGATTTCTGTCCATGTTAAGTGTTTTTTGCTCTACTAATTTTCATGGACCTGCTGAAATCACCTCTCTTCACCCATGTCATTTCCCTTCCCCTCTCTACCTGTTACCATAATTATCTCTGTTCTTTGAAAATCATTGTCTGATCATTTTTATATAAGGGTCATCCCTGGCTCTTTTTCTATTGCCTGCCTTTTATCTTCATCATGGGTTACATTTTTTAGCTCTTGCTTTCTTCTGTCTAGTTTGTAAATGTATACCAGGGATTATATGGGAAAGAATTAAAGCAGAAACCTGAAGAAAGTAAAATTTATGCTCCAAGAAAAAGCATTACTCTTCTGTCAGTTTGCCAGTATGGAGGCTGAGGGGAAAATTATTTGCCATTAATCTAGGTCTGGGCTTTGTCTCAACTTGCTTCAAATGTTTTTGAGGCAGAATTAAAACTACATCCAAAATGACCTTTGGAATTGCCCACCGATCAACTTGTAAAGATTTCTTTCTCCCACCTTACCCCTCTGCTTTCCACGCTCAGAAAACACAGCCTCCCCCCTGCGTGTTTCCCGAAGGTGGCTGGACCACCCGGCATTTTTCCCGCCCTGCACTTCCTGCCTGGGCTTCCGGTGCATGGGGAACTCTCTCCGAACCCTGCCACTCTGCATCCACTGTTCAGAGAGCCGTTGCGGTGGAGAACTGCTGCGTCACTCATGTGCTCCGATCCGCGCTCTCGGAGGGTCATTCATTGCCTTGCAATCAGGAAAGGGCCTGGATACGAGGGAGTCTGCCCTCACGACACTATCCTGCCTGTGCCCTTCGCTCACCTAGAAACTGTGACGCTGGGATCGTCCCCCTCACAATGGAACTATTTTTGACTCTGAGATGCTGTTGTCCCTTCATCTGTTTCTCTGTTTCTTAATTTGTTAGCAAAGTAAATGATGCCTTTCCTGTGAAGATCCAATTAAACAAGGAAAAGTGCTTTGAGGAGTGTAAAATCGTATTAGCATTATAGAGGGTAGAGAAAAGTAGGTTTACAGTCATGAGTACATGAAACAGAGTTTATGCCTGTATCATTATTTATGTATTGTTGTATTATTTTCCACATGAACAACTGTGAGCCTACTTTTGCCCACCTTGTATGTGATATATTCCAATGTCAATATCTACCTATCTTAAGGAAAACTTTCTGTATTGTGTTTTTTTTTAAACACCAGGAAGCCGTGACTATAGCAGCAATTTCAAAGACCAAATCTAAACAATTTTTTACTGTTGGGGAATTTACTTTCCAGCCTTCTGTCTCTATGTTCAGAGGAATACGTAACTGTGATTTTTGAAAGACTTTTTTGAGATTCTATCTCAGGGAGCATATGATGGTACCTTATTCAAATTTCAAAACCATTAATAATTATTGCCACTAAAATTAGGGCATTAAGATCCTTCTCACGCCCTAGTTAGTATAAAGGATCCTACCTTTAAGTCTCAATAACTTCAAATCATGTGTCCTTTCTCAGTTCACTAATATTTTAGGACTATAGCATCAGATTTTTTTCCATTGCTTTTGTCAGATTCTTTCAAGACCACAGCATTCCCCTTAAAACACTATAGTCCCTGTTTAATGTTTTTTTTTCACATAAATTTTATAATATCGTCTCCCTTTGCTAACTGTAGCTCTGTGACTAGGAAGTCAATTCTCTTCAGACTCAGAGCTTTTGTCCCCCTTTTTCTATTTAGGTACATCCTCCTTTTATTATAAATTATCAGCACCATCTCTGACTGTTAATTAGAGGACTCTGTTTTGCTGAGACATTCAGTGGAGCGAATGTTTGCCCCCACAATCTATAATTATTAGTGAATGGCCCCTCTCCTCCCCAGGACGCCATCTGGAATTGCTCTTTGCTTTCTGTCCTCGGGCGAGGCGTCTGCCGGTGACCTGTTTTCTTCGCTCCGAACCTTCTGTTTCTGCAAAAGTACTTCGGTTTATAAGGAATTTAACACATACACACACACAGACCACAGATGAATTTATCAGAAACAGAACTTTCATTGGAAGAAAATGCGATTTTCATCCTCACTCCTACTCTGACCTACTGCTTTTCTTTCTTAAATCATCAATGACTTCTAACCTCCGATAGAAGTACCAAATGTCAGTGTTTTGTCAGGAATCACAGAAATTCATATGAAATTGGACCTAGTTCATTCCTGGACTATTTAATAGTGTGAGATCGGAACATTCTTGGAAGACCTTCGGAAACGGAATCCTTGTGGACCAGCTGGCTGATTGATGTTTTGTTCCCTTTGCTTTCCTCGGATGGCTAGACAGTGTGCTTGGCTTCAGTGAGTGTGACTAAAATGAATTAGGCTGTATAATTAGAAGAATCTTAGGCAAACATTTGTTATTGTTTGTGTTTTTGGTTTTAAGTTTACCGATTAAGGAATAGGTAAGGCATTCACTCAACAATAGTTTTGGGTGCATAATGTTCTGGTGTATCACCAGCAATTTCCATTAGAATCATCGGTGAAGTTTTCAGCCGTGCTGTGTGGAGTTAAGTCCAGATCAGAGGGGGTGTGCTCCCATGGGTAAGGAGGGAGGGGGGCCGCTGTTACCCAGAGGAGAACCAGCATCTGCTCTGGGCTCCGAGGATGCAGCTCTTAGCGTGAGCAAGTCCTAGCTCCCTGGGCCTGGCAATTTGTGTGAGAAACAGGCACACAAATGCTCAGCTTAAATGTAGAGTGTAGCGTGCCTGACCAATGTGAAGGTCAGAGGAGGATTTCAACAGAAAGTGCCATCGCAGCACAGTTCTGAGACATAGGATTCATCCAAGTGAAGGGAGAAGGAAGAACCCTCCAGAACAAAGACTGAGGAGGGAAAGAAACCTTCAAATATTTGAGGAGTTCTGAGTAACAGTTGGCGGTGGGGCTGGCGGATGAGATAACACCAGGGAGGGTCCTGTAAACCACGTTAAGTATTCAGATTTCATTCTTACTGCACAGAACAGACTGGTAACATTTGAAAACTATGAGCCTCCTAAGTAACAAACCTCCCATCATCGCTCAGGAGCCCTGAAGCTCTTGGCAAGTCCTTGAATTCCCTAGTCCTCAGCTTCCTAATCTCTTCGATAGGATGGATGGCACCAGCCTCTCGTGGAGGTGGAAGACAGAATCCTAGTGCAGGTGAAGAAGCATGTCTTTCAGGACTTTTCTCATAACAGAAGGCCATTTCGGGTCGGTCGTCTTCACCCCTCGCACTCCAACCATCAGCTGCCCGGCTGCGGCCACCAGGCGGCTTAGAGCCAGAGCACAGGTGAGGGAGAGGCCTGGCCACGGCCACCACTGGTGTGCCGAAGCCACAAGTCTGAGACAGTACACAGTCAATCACCCAGTCAAGACCTTTCTGCTGTGCTTACAGGGATGTTTAGGGAGAGATGTGGAGGGTCCAGACCAGGTAATTAGCATTAGGGTGTGAGGTTTGGGTGGGTGTCCCTGTGTCTCTCAGTCTTCCCTTCAGGAGCACAAAACAGCGGCTGCATTGGATACGCACACAAGCTTCAAGAGGGGAAGGGAGGGGCAGTGGAGGAAACACTGTGTGTGTGTGTGTGTGTGTGTGTGTGTGTCCCTTGCCTCACAACTTTTTATACTGTGAAGTAAGAAACTCTCACAGAGGCCCTGGCAGGTGGCTCCACTGGTTAGAGCCTCATCCTGACACGCTAAGAGGGCAGGTTTGACTCGTGGTCAGGGCACACACAAGATCCACCGATGGATACGAAAATCAGTGGAACAGCAGATCAGTGCCGCTCTCTCCCTCTCTCTTTCTTCATCTATCTCCCTCTAAAAATCAGTGAGTCATTTAAAAAACAGAAAATCGTATCAATAAGCCCTCAAAAAATGTACTTTTATGTCCCGCCATTCGGCCAGGTGAGCTCATTCTGAGATGAGAGAACCATGATCGCAGAAGTGATTTATACAAAACATGAATATTAGGGCCAGGTGAAGCACCTTTCTGCCTTTCACGTCCTGTTACTCATCTGCTACCTGAGCTAAAATCAGATTTCTGTGAGCAAGGAGGAAAATTAAAACAGGCTGCTCGTAAGCAGACAGCAGTGTCTGTCGGGGATTAGAGCCTTGTGAATACCCAGAGGGAGCTTCCAAAGGCACAGTGAGCGGGGAGCTTAGCATGAACACGTCACGCCCAAGTCGGGACGAGGCAAGAATGGCCTTGTTCCGGGCGGATGAGCGAGAGCCTGCGGAGTCTTCAGAAATGCAAAGCAAAGAGACCAGGAAAATTACATGATTATAGAAAATATGCCAAATAAGAAAGTAGAAGAAAAATGAAACAGAGCCACAGAACCGACATTTAAATAAGCCCCACGTATCCACTGGGGATTGGAGGTTGGTCACCACCTTTTGCTTGAAAGCTACTCGGCAACAAGCCGTGGGCACAGGTCTGTACCAGCCCCCCTGTACCCCAGAGCCGGCATTCTGGGAACGTGTCACATACCTTGCCCAACATGCCAACACAGTACAAGTGTCTTTAAATATGAAAACAGAAGCTGAGCAGTTAAAAAAAAATACTCAGCCCTACAACCTCTTCATTGAGAACAAAACAAAAAAACAGTTTTAAGATCTCCACTGATTAAAGGTAGAAGTAAGGCGATTGATTTTTGAATGCCCTCTGGCTTAGTAATATTTCACATACTTTCTCATTTTTCTGATGAGTCATTCTCTTTGATTTCCTTAGTTATGAGGAAATAGGTATATCATCCTTGCGGAAACACTAGTGGTCTGACCTAGTGGACGGTGATTACAGCAGCCACGACAACCAGAACAAAAAAAAAGTCACAGTTTGTTGTTTCTTGGAACAAGGCTTAGAGTATGTGTGTGAGAGAGAGGAGGCAGGGAGGGAAAGAGAGAGAGAGACTGAGAATCTACTGAGTGCTTAGCATGTGTCAGGGGCAGACAGGACTGGATATGTTATATACATTACCTCTCAACCTCTTCACAATCCTGTGACGTCATTTCCATTGTCCCAGCTTTACAGATGAGGAAATGCATTCAAATGATGCTCAGAACTCGCCATCGAGTCTGACAGCCAGTGGCATGACAGCTTCAGACTGGCCCAGGGCTGGAGTGGACACACTTTCTCCCCTGTCACAGTCAGCCCTGGGCAAGAGCTTGGGACATCTAGTGACAGAATACGAAGGTGTCTGACAAACTGGTGTCAGTGGAAATCAGGCTTTTCCACGGATTGCGAGGAAAGCATTCTACGGACCCACGCACAGGAGACGGGGCTGTGGCAAGGTTTATTTGGATGGAAATGGAAGCTGCCCCTGGGTTTCCAGCATCTCAACTCTCTCTATGCTGCCAAGGAAAAAGTCCAACCGTGCCCCCAGCAAGGCCAAAACAAAAGCCAGTGTCTACAGTTTCTGCTTCATATTAGAGCTGAGTCCTTTGGGGCCCATGCAGTTTGCCACAGACCCCGGTACCTGCTAGACCCATGTGGTCATGTGCTCCTGGGCAAGGGAGTCCACAAACAAGTGGCGTGAATGAGGGTCATAAGTGAGAGGGGTAGAGGTAGAAAGAGAGGAAGACAGGGAGGTTCTTTGTTCCCCTGGGTTTGTATCAGCTTGGCTTGGGGATTGACCAGGTGCCTTTTCAAAAGGACGATCAACTTCCCAAACTTTGGGGGGCTTTTCCATGGGTCCGCCTCCCAACCATCCCCCTGTTCCTCAGGCTGGACTCACAGACCTTGTTGGTCCAGCTCCTCCTCCTGTGCCATTTGACTTTTATTGTTACATCCCCCGTGCCCCCCAACCATGCGGCAGCAGAGCGGGGAAGGGAGGAGTGTCGATGCCCTTGGTGGGGCAATGCCGTGGTCCCTGGGCTGCGAAGCTGTGCCTTCCTGTAGAGCAGACAGGCCCATGCTCCCCGTTTACTATGCTCAATGAGTAATTCCATCTGCGCCCTTTCTTATTAATAGTTAGCTAACTATCTATGGCAATGAAACTGTCCTTCCCCACCAGAACAGCTAGGCTGGAATGCTCCCGTTCTGAGGAGAGGCCTTTTGTGGCCCTGCATCTCCATCCTACCAGGAGCAGACGCCACAAGAACTCACTACGCACCCGGGTGATGCCTCCAGTATGTCTCCAGAAGGGTTGCCTCCAAGAACCTGGGCCCCGGGCCCTGCCTCTTTTCTCCTGCATTCTCCTGCTGCCCCAACTTCTGTAATTTGGGGGACATTATAGGAAATCAAAGATTGGTGTGAACATAACCATGTGCCTAAATAATCTAATAAGTTTCTCCATGACATGCATCTGGTAAAATATAATTTAGTTAGTTATGGAACCAAAATCTTTTGATCTTTAATAGCAGCTATGTAAATATACTGGTATACAGTAGGCAGTATAGTATATATACTATACTGGGTAGTTACCACACACACACACACACACACTTTTTTTAATTGAAATACTGTTTCTGACCAACTAGTTTGGAAATTTATCAAATGGTTTCAATGAAAGACAATGAAAAAATTATTCTATATTCCCTCAGTTTACTAATGTGATTGCTTCAAAAGTTGAACAGGTTTTCTCTGTCTGGTGGTTTTCAAAATCATGCTCTTATTTAAAAATTAACCCATCAACTTCACTGGCCAAGTCAACTGCCACCTGTTCAGAGTTCAGCTCCTGAACCTCTGAGGCAGTCCCCTCCAGAGCTACGCCAGGAAAGGGAAATCACTCTCAGTCTAGCACATGCGGACTAGCCCACTTCGCAGACTCATCTTTTCCTCGATCTCCAGGACCCGCTAGATTACATTACTCAGCCCACGTCACTGAGAGTAGAGATGTATGAGGCTTGGCTTTGCTTGAAGAAAACCGGTTCTATGTCGCCAATCTCATTTATACACATTCCCACTCTCACCGGGTCCTCTTCTGATGTTTAAATGATGTGTTAATCCCTTGTAGGCCTCAGGAGTGATACAGTTTGAGCCAGAATTAACTGACTACATGATGTGAAGGAGAACCCTACTGTCAAGTAGCAGCCACACTGTTGTACTGGGGGACGTGGGAGTCAGGGTTGCACTCCGAGTTGTCTGGCCTCCGCGTCTTCGCACGCCGATTCCTTCCACCTTGAAGTATCTTTCTACACTTTTGATCATCAAAATGTGCAGCCTTCCTCAAGGTCGCTTCCAAGGCACTTCCAACCTTTCAACAATGCCTAGCACCCCAAGCCCGCGTTGTTACTTCATATGGCACTTCTGTGACAGTCCTTGTACTTCTCCCAGGGGAACTGCAACCCTCTGGCTGTGTCCCACTTATGAGGTGAAAAGTCAAGCCCAGTGCAAACTCCCTGAGGCCCGGACACAGCACAGGGCACCCCCTGCCTGTCACAATGCCCAGCATGGCATCAAGCCTAAAGAGCAGCCCAACTCTTATTGCTGTGAACTAAAATTACCAATAAAATACATTTTAAAATAGCAGAGAACATCTCAGTCAATTTTGTTTACCGTTGGCTGGAATTAGTCCTGGCTGCTCATGTGAATGTTCTTTTCAAATGTAAATTCTTCGGCCTCTTGTTCATCGTTGTTTTCTTAGAATAAATAGTCTCTCTCTTACCCTTAAATTTGCCAGATTACATAGTTAATGCCTTGATAATTCCTCCAATTCCGTGGACTCATCAGACGTGCCCTCTTTTGAGGGATGGTTTGCAGAACAAAGTCTGCAACAGATGTCTGTGGAGTTGCAGGGAAATTTTAAGAACAGTCACCAGGTGGCGCCAGAGCCACGTAACAGTGCTGCCTAAAAGCTTCTCCAAGGAGTGGAGGGTTTGTCCTCAGGCAGATGGGGTTGCAGCTTCCTGCCTGGATGGTCCATCCAGGCGTTTCCTGCACATCAGCTTGATCCTATCTAGTCCCCATTGCACCACACCTGCTCGACTGCAGCAGGCCGACAGAACCTTCCCTTGTCCCAGCTGCGGGAGCTGGTTCCCACCAGGACGAAACAAGAGTTTCAGGTTTGCTGGCCAAGGACCATTCATCGAAAGCCAGCTGAGTTCTACATCTTGATTAAATCTAGCATTTTTTTCTGTTGGGATAGACTTTAGAATTCTTCTACCTATCAGTCTCCTCAGACGCTATTTAATAGGGAGACATACCAAGGCTTGGTTATCTGACTAAAACCACTCTGAGTTAATAGCAGCAACTGTACTGGAAAGCAGACTTTCCAGTTCCAATAGTGTCTCCTTAATACTCAGCATTACTCCAAAGCAACTGCAATGTAAGTGGCGTGAACACACCGATTGGGGCTCATCCTCCAGGGCTCAGCCTGGGCAAAAGCCTTTGCAGGTGCTCGAGAAATGTGCCAATTGACTGGCACAGCAAACTGGCCCTGTTTTCCTTTTATTCTGACATAAAGGGTAATTATTTGATCCAGAAACCCCAAAATGTGTTTTCTTTGGGGTATTTTGAATGTTAAACTCAAACCTCTATTTCAGATCAAATAAAAAAGAAACTTCCAAAATTTAAATGATAACCTCTTGAAACTTGCATTGAAGGCTTTGTGTTCCTTAGCAAGTTACAATGTCACAAAGATGTTTAATTTTTACAGCAGTGAAACATTTTAAATTGCACGATAAAGCAATTAAACATGAGGATTCATTTACTTAATGACAAGTTAGGTGACCAGTGCCTTCCATGTGGCGCACACTGCTGTAGTTTGGGGACACGGCGGGGACCCGAAAGACAGAACCCTCTGCCTTTGCTAACTTTGTGCCTATGGGAGGAGAGAGGCCACAAACAATAAACAAATAAAATAATATAGCATGCCAGAGAGTGATAGGTGCTAGAAGAAACAAAGGAGGGAAGGAATACAGGAAGTACTTGAAAGGGGCGGGGCTTTCTCTTCTACATAGTTGCAAAAGACCTCAGAGATGTCCAGTGTTTTTGCACAGGGCATTGCCGGCAAAGGAGCAGTAAGAGCAAACCATCCAAGCCAGGGGCTTCCTGATATACTGCGCAAGGGCAAGGAAGCCAGTGTTTCTGGTAGGGTGTGAGCCAAGGAGGAGAGGGCAAGCAGGGGAAGCCAGAAATGATTACATCCATTTTCTTTTCTGGCAGAAACGAAGGCAGGGGAGACTGCTTTAGTCTCAGCACCGGGTTCAACTTTCATGAAGGAATTCATGGTTTTCCTTTTGCTACTGTGGAAAGTACATAAAACATCCAGGTTACCAGTCAGGCTCCAGGGAACAGGGCAACCCTGTCATCTGAGAACCGCTAAGGATTGATTCATATAGAAATCATTTCCATCTCAGACTGGAAACTCCACCTGTCTGACAACCCAGATTGATCACCCAAGCCAAGTTAATCACAATATGTGAAAATATTGAGGCGCTGATAATTAATTACCGCCCAAATGAGACTCCCGTCTTGGCTGGGGAGAGCCCTTCTACACAGCAGGTCACCCGCCTTTCTCACACGAGATTCGGAATCTCATTTTGCTGATGGCTTGCCTCAGAATGTGACACGTGTCTTATAATTTTTTTCCTTCCGTTCTTAGGAGTATATATAAGAAATAGGCATGTAAAGGAAATTATGAGTCCTATGATAATGAAAGTCATTCTCTGCTGACTAGGAAGGACTGGTATTTGTAAACAGATCATTTTAAAATATGTGATCTTTCCCCCACATTTTGTTTTCCTTGCCTTCCCCCCAAATCCTGTGAACTAGGTATTGTTATCATCACTATTAATACTTATATTTTACATGTGGGAAATAGTGATCAACGTGTTTAAAATTTTCTTCAGTCTTCTTGTCCCCGTTAAAATTCCTGTCCTTCCTGTTTGTTTGACGCCTTTGTGACCTACTTGGTCTCATTATTTTAAACCTAGTAAAGAGATCCATCCCAGGCACATAGTAACAAAATACATGTGTGTTGGGTGGGACTGAACTGCTCCTTGGGGGATGTCCTTTTCCCTGGTCTTGTCCCTCTTCACTCCTGTTCTTTCTTCAGAACTCAGCTAAGGTGCCATTCATTCTGGGGAGACTTCGTTGGAAGTGCCTTCTACTTCAGTGTAATTAGTACCTCCGTCCTCTCTGCTCTCTCTGTACTTAATAGATACATTATCTCAATTTTTTTGTAATCAGAGCATCTAACTATCTTCAGTTCAACTGATATTCATTGAGAAAAGGTAATAATAAGAGTCCATCATCATCATCCCACAGCAAACATCTTATTCAATGATGAAAACTGTAAGGTGTCCTTTGTGATCAGGGACAAGACGAGAGTGCCCACTCTGGCCACTTTTAGTCAACATATTACTGGAAGTGATAGCCAGAGCAACTAGACAAGAAAAAAAAATAAAAGGCATCCAAATTAGAAAGAAAGAACTAAAATCATCCATATTTGTTGATGGCATGTTACATATAGAAAACCCTAAACTATCCCCCAAAATATGTTAGAATAAATCAACAAAGTCAGTGAAGTGGCAAGATACAAATCCATATACAAAAGTTAGTTTGCATTTCCTATAGAGTTAGAATGAACTATCAGAAAGAGAAATTTAAAAAAATAGTCCCATCTAAAATGTCATCAAGTGACTTTACCTAGGAGAGGAGCAACATTGATGAAAGAAGTTGCAGATGACATAAGTAAATAGAAAGATATTTCATGTTAATGGATTGGAATAATTACTATTGTCAAAATGCCCATACCATCCAAAGTGATCTACAAATTCAATGCAATCCTCATCAAAATCACAATGGCATTTCTCATAGAGATAAAAAAGCAACCCTAAAATTGAAGTGTGAAATCACAAAGGATCCCTTATAAAAGCAGATCAAAGCTGGAGCTATCATGCATCCTGATTTCAAACTATGTTACAAAGTTATAATAATCAAAACAATATGGCACTGACATAAAACAGACACACAAGTCAATGGAACAGAAAAGAGAGCCTCAAAATAAACCCATGCATATATAGTTGGTTAATTTTTGACAAAGGAGCCAGGAATATACAATTTGGAAAGGACAGTATCTTTCATAAGTGGTGATGGAAATACTGGATAGGCATATGCAAAAGGGTAAAAATGGACCCTATATAACATCACACATAAAAATCCACTTAAAATGAACTAAAGACTTCCATGTAAAACATGAAACCATAAAACTTCTAAAAGAAAACATAGACTGTAAGCTCCTTGGCATCGTTCTTAGCAAATGTGTTTTGAAGTTAAAGAATGGAATAACTAGGTTTGCTGACCAATGTGGCAGAAAGACAGGCATAACCAGCACTGTGGGGACTGATTAAATCATTCCTATAGAAGGCAGCACAGTGCAAGTATGAGAAACGGACCTGATTTGGGGAGCTCGGCTGTGGAATCCCAGTCCCAGCTCTTATTCTATAACCCTGAGCAACATCGCTGAGCCTGTTTCCACACTTGTATGAGGCAAATAGTCACCCTTGCCTGCACAGTTATTCACATTCTTACGTGCTGAGATTCATGACAATTCAGCCAAACAGGAATCATTACTGCTAATTCTACAAAGAAAGTAGAGTTGTCCAGGGCACACCATGACTAGAGGTCCCATAATTTAACCTCCTGTGTATGCCTTTGGGTTTATTCTCACAAACAGAATCAGTCAGGACACCCAGTGGTTCCTGAACAAACGGCTGTGCTTTGCTAAGAGGGAACTGAGCCCCAATCCCATTCTGGAAGTGTGCTCTTCAGTGCATCAACGCCCTGGATTACATCGACACTCAGCACCTAATTGACTATTTGCACCGCGGTGAAACAGGTAAACCACATAGCATAAATATAAATATAAGAACGTCTGTGTTTGTAACTGATCCTTACAATGTGCTAGGTTTGGACAGGTTAAAAAGGCTGTCACCTGGTACGTTTGTCGAAGGCATCGATGTTCTGGAGTTGGCAGCTACTCTCTACACATGGGAACCCGATCGAGCTCTCTCCACCTCCCTCCAAGGCTCCTTAGGAGCTCTGGATGGTAGCCGTCAGCAGAGTGTAAAGCACAGTGCCTGCGTGGAGAAAATGCTCCTCAACGTCACTACAGGTATCAGGACCGCCGCCGCTGTGACCCTTGGCATTTCCTCCTCCTAACAGCCTAGTGCAGCCGGCCGGCCGGCAGGTGCTGTCGTCCTGGTTCTGCAGAGAGGAGACCGTGAGGCTCAGGAAGGACGCGTGGCTGCGTCGTAGCAGATCGGCAGCGGGAATTTAGCTCCTTTATCTCCTGGTACGGTGGCCTTTCCTTTGCCGTTACCTCTCGGCGTATCTGTGTTAGAAAATGTTTCCAGTCAAGGAAAAGGTTGGCAGAAAGGAAAGTGAATGCGCTGAGTCATTTAGACAGATTGGAAAAATATCGTTGTTCCTTTCACATGTTATGTTCTTGCCAGAAATCCAGTAGGTGGAGTTTTTGAAGAGTCATCAGTTCGATAAATACGGTGGTTTCAAATAATCGATGTAGAGCCACAGCTTTATCAACATAAAGCCCAAAACTGTATATGTAAAGTTTTAAGAGAAAACAACAAGAACAAACATCAGGCCTGAGGCTGAAGTCATGGAGGTGGGCTCACTACCAAATTTCTCTCATCGAAAGTAATGATTCTAAAGAGTTATAAATACCAAAAGCCTATACCATGAAGCATTCATTAGTTGAGGAAAAGTTTTACACGTAAGTCACCTTCTCAAAACCCGAGGAGCTAACAGAAACTTCAAATGTCCAGCTCAGACCCCGAGAGCCTGAGGAAAAGATCACAATGTTAATACAGCCGTCGAGGGCTGCCCTCACCACCTGCACAATTTTGACGGCTCAGGGGCCCCTCCCTTTAACCTTCGTCGGCAGCTCACACCGGTCTCCATCACAGAAGTCACGTCCCACCAGCAATTTTCTAGCTTAATGAGATCAAAATCCCGATGATCAGTGCATGAAAGTAAAACCGAGAAAAACCAGTATCCGCTACTGATAAATATTTAACAGATGTGGTCCAAATCCCTCTGCCAGCTGGAGGAAGGAAACACGTTCTATTTCACAGTTCGGATATAATTATTGGCCACGTTTCTCCAAGCAAAGACAGTGACATTGGCTCCTTCCCCGGGCGAGTTTTCTTCTGATCTCAGCGCTGGGATTTGCTTTTCCTTAACAGATTGCAGAAACAGACCCTTCACTTGACCCAGTTTATTCATTCAAAAGATACCTGGAGCTGGACCTGAGACGTGGAAAGGGAAGAGGCGGGCACGAGCTGTGTCTGTACACCCACCAAGGGAGCAGAGCCCGCGCATCCATTCCCTTCATCGCTGGCGCACCTGCCTGCGTGCCTACTGTAGACCAGGTGGGCCTGGCCAACGACTACTGGATCCAGGTGGCTCACTCGGGAGGCGGAAGAACTTCTACCCAGACCTTGGCTATCCCCTTTCGGACTGCACAGAAGTCATCATTGTTCCAAGTACGATGCCCTTTTCACTCCTTAAACAGACCGTGTGCAAAGAATGTTCCAAACAGCACCAGGGAGACTCCTTCCAGTAACGGCTGAGTCATCATCTGGATTCCCAAGCAGCTGTTGTATAATACGAGCAGGATGTTTTGACCATGTTCCTTGACCTGACCATTTTGACCCTGAGGATGTTTTGGTTCAAGAATGCAGTCCGGAGCTTAGGTGGGTAACACGCCATGACCGAATTCATTTCCTCTTTCTAGTCTTTCCCCTTGTCATCATTTTGCTAGCACTGTTAGCAGAATAAGGTTTTTTTTAAGAAAAAAAAACACTAATCCGATCGTGCCATTCCTCTGCTTAAAAGCCATCAATCATGGACTTCCTCCCACCGACAAAAGAGCAACACCGCATCCTGATCCCACTTGACCCGCCGTTTCTCATCTGCAGCTCTTCTCCTTCCACAGTCGCCCCGTGGTCCCCAAGCACGTCCTGCATGTATCACACTCCAGTTTATGCCTTTCTCCTTGCCCAGCCCACCCTCCACCCTCAATTGTTTTCAAGTCTCATTCTTTGCAACACAAAGTGTTCTCCAAGACCCGGGTCAGGTCTCTGCATCTGGGAGGCATTTTCAGACAGCGCCAGGCCTCTAATCCCCGCACAGGGCAAACTTTGTTTTAATTCTCGTAGGCATGTCTGTTCTTACCATTTACTTTATACCGTCACCCGTGAGTACGTAGCTGTCTCACCAGTCACTGAAAGGTGAGCCTCCGTTTCATTTAAACGGCGTGAATTACCAGGGGTACGGGGTTGGAAACTGGATGTGTGACTCGATCCTGAAGGCCAGGAGGACACTGTCAGACTCCCCCCCTCCCTCGTCATCGAGGGTCAGTGTGAAAGCCGTGGAGCCCCGCCCAGGGCACAGACTGCAGTGTGTGTTCAAGAAGGGCTTCCATCGGCCAGGTGCGGTGCGTTGTTCACTCACCGGCGAGAGGCTCCAAACGCTGTGAAGAGAATCTTCCCAGAGTGCCTGGCCCCAGGTCCTGGACATGGCTGGAGCTCGTTGGTGAGGTCTAAGAAGTTCCACGGAAACAAAAGACCTAGGTGAGAATACACAACCGATTAAATAAATATTCCTCGTGGAATCTGCCTTTCTGAGGACCAAGTTCAATCAGCCATTGACTCAAAGTCAAAGCATGCATAGGCTGATTTTATAAAAAGTTCTGTAAGTGTTTTCATTGTAATGGATCACCGACGAACCTGTGCTCTAGTCACTTGTTTTGCTGTGTATTACATCAGCAATTACTTATTGAGTACTTTCACTGGGCCCGAGGACATGGAGGGAGGGTAAGGCTACTCTCGCTCTGAAGGATTGCCTTGCAGACGTCTTAGAAATAGAACCACCGAAGCCCAGCGAGGTCAAGCGACTGGCCACACTGGCTGGCCCAAATGCGAGTCAAGGCCCTGATTCCCATCATGCCCACTTCCCCCTTCGTTCTGCTTCCCAGCCTCCAATCAGGGAGGGACTTCTTCCACTGTGTTTCTTAAATTCTGTCTGGGTGACTGGCAAGCTTTGGCTGAAGCTACCATGTGTGAGACAGTGCCCCACTTTCCCTATGACTTAGAGGAGACAAGGTAGAGACCCTGCAGGTAAAGCCGCTTCCTAGAGACAGTTCCCGGTCGCAGAGAGTCCCTGGGGTTTCTCCCCCAGTTTACATTTCCAGGGCTTCTTTCCGCTGGCACTGGTACTCAGTGAGACCTCAGAGTTTCCCCGGGCAGTGGGCCAACTGGATTACCCCTTTTTTCCAGGCTTGGAAGCTGCTATGGAACCATCCTTTTAACCTCTGCGAAGCCAGGAAAATTTGACAGCACGAGCAATAGTAGTGCTTGTGAACATTTTCCCCCTCTCAGATTTTGAGGCTGTGCCACATGTTTAGAAAGAAGAACACAAACTCTGTGACTTTCAGTAGGTGTTTTTCCGATCAGCCTGGAGTCCTGGGAAGCTCCTTTCCAGCTCCTACCGGGGACCGGAGGATTCTCGGGAAGCCGGCCTTTGTGCGGTGGCCACATCTCGGCCACGTGCTCCAGCTCAGCTTTCCACTCCTAACCCTCATCTTCGGATCTTTACTGTCCCTGAGAATGTCTCTGACTTTGTCAATTGGGATATGTATATGTATACAATATATATATATAACTCCATTTTGTGTATATATATATATATATATGTGTGTGTGTGTGTGTGTGTATGAGTTACGTCCAAGAGAGCACTTTGTGCTTATAGAGACATGGGAACATGGAACTGCTTAGAAAAAAAATCAATCAGAAGTCTACAAAGTTTCTGAAAGAAATGAAGTTTCAAAGAATTCACAGGTGGCACCTGGAAAAGCCCTGGGCTGAATAAACCCTGCGCTTCAAAGCAGAAAGGCAGCTCTGAGAGCCGATGGGACAGGAAGGGCAGCGTCCCCCTCACTGCACTCTTGAGCTGTGAGCAGGGAGGAGAGCAGGGAGGAGAACAGATGAGGAGGAATCTCCCTGGAGAGCCACCCGCCACACCTGGCTTTTGATTTTTAAAAATAGGAACTTCCTTTTCTGTGAGGACAGAGAACCCTTTATTCGGCCAGAATCACTGTTGCTGAGAATGGGGCCTCCCTCCTCCTCACCCTTTCCAAGGACGGCACACACACAATGTCTGTATCCTTCCTTCCTTCTCTCCACCAGCGTGTGTGCGTTTGGGGGAGTGCGGCGTCGAAGTGCATAGTGGAACCTTTGGCTTCTCTAGGTGATAAATCTCTACACAACAAGGAGCTCCATCCAGATCTGATGGGTGGGATGGATACTCCCCCAGAAATCCTGGGCTTCCTGGGTACAGCGACTGGGTATGACTTTAGGTTATCTTAGGAGAGGAATGAATTTGTTTCCTATATAAGAAAAAATGAATCTGATAGTTGGCGAGAAATTTCCTTTCTTCCTTGGCTACCCAGTCACTAAACCTCATTTCCCAGCCTTCCTTACACATGTCACAGGGTTGATTAAATTCTAGGCAATGTTATCACTTCCAAAGGCAAACGAATCTGTCCATTTCCCGTGATCCTGGGGTAACATGTGCACACCAGGATCTAGCTGTTCCTCTCTCTTCACTAAAGTGTTAGTGTGATCAATTCTAAGGTAGTGGAAATAGGGGCGTGTATGGGAGGGTGCCTATCACACATTTAGGAGGCCAGATGACGCATTAGGAATATTTATCTCTAAATTAACAAATGAAGAGAAGTTAGCTCAGCATCAGGGAATTATTTCAGCACTCAATATCTGATTTCCTCGTTGTATCTTGTTAGATAGTCTGTAATTTATATTGGTGCATTATTTCTACTGAGGTTGATGATATTTCCCTTTTTGTTCCCATCACTGACAAATTAGGGTGGTTTGAAACTATTTATCTTAACTGAGTGTTCAACCCAGTGTCCGGCCATTCATCGGATTTTTCATTTCCTGTACTTAATCACGATGTCATCATCTTAATTCTATTAAATTCCAATAGTTATGTGATTGCCACAGACTCTTTACCATCTTAATCC
>PVKM010030909.1:0-17010 GCA_004027735.1 Carollia perspicillata | reverse complement strand
CTCCCTCCACTGCAGCCAGACTGACTGTCGCCATACTGCTGGATCGGGGCGGGGCGGGACAGTCACAACGGTGATTCTTTCCGTTGCCTTTGCTTTCTAGAAAACAATAGCATCCTCATTGTTTCATCATCGTATATATTTGTCTGTTAGCTTTCTAGGTAAGGAACTGGAGAATCGGTGCTGAAAATCAAACCATTTAGATCGAATCACCTTATCTTCTACATGGAATTAAGAGAGGAGAAGCAATATGGTTCCTACCTAGTTTTTTCAGTAGATAAAAAATGAAGATAATAAAAAAGAGAAAGCTGACCCTGTGATATATTTTCTTGGATATGGGTCAAAAATAAAAGTTTCAAAGGTTTGCTCTGCTTTATAAACCATTAGGTTGTAGTCTTTTAGTTCACTAGGAATTGGCACAATCATGATAAAATATACAATGCAAACCCAGGGCTCAAGGGTTCCAAATACCATGGAGGAGTAAGTATATCAATAAAGGTTGATGAGATATTTCAGTATAACCAAAAGAGATCATTTTTCTCTCCCTATAAGTCTGTATTTTGTGTAGTAGAACTCAGCTGCCTCACTCACTTCTTTTTTTATAAATTTACCTATATTAAACTGAAGGACTTTGAGACTCAGAAATGGATTTCTCCAAAAAGACTCAACCGATTTACATCGTGCCTTCAGAGTTCAGGATCATTGTTTTTATTATCACAGAGCTTCTGTCACTGTCTGGGAGCACTAGTTCCTGGAATGTTAAAACATGTCACATTTGATCTTGGTGATAGACGAGGATTTTTGACCTATCCTCTTTGTCACGGAGGGCCTTATTTTCCTGACCAGATGGAATACATTTTTACTCTGTAGCCAGGTTACATCTGAGGGGGTTGCTGGAGTTTCGGAAGCACTTATGTAGCTTTCTTCAGTTTCACACACAAAGAATGAGGTGGTAACATTTATTATGAATAAATCAATAAGACTGATGTACTAGAAAGGCAGTTTGAGAAGGGCAGAAGCCTTCTAAAAGCTTTGGAAGCTAACTTTTCACTTAAGAGAGAGGGTTGAAAGTTGAAACTCACATAGTGGGATTATAACCATTATCTTTTTTCATGTGTAAAAAAGAACTATAAGTCACTGGGATTTACTGCACTAGTAGGGACTTTTCCAAGGGATGAAGAAACATCATAATTACTTGTTAGTGCCTCAAAATGTTTATTCTGCAAGAAAAAGCTATGTATTTTATGTGGTGTCCCCGTAATGGTCTGGAATTCAAATAAACTTTAATATATGACAATGACTGTAACAGAGCTACAAGAGCAGACCCATTCTTTAAATTGGGGGGGGGAGGGTTTTCAGGAACAACTATAAAGGACACAGGGACAAAACCCAAGGGAGGGGTGGGATCAATGGTGGGAGGTGGGGATGGCTGGGGTGGGGGGAGTGGTGAGGGGAAAAGGGAGACAACTGTACTTGAACAATAACAAAAAACGTTTTAAAAAATGTCATTCTATACAGAATGGACTTCCTTTAATAAAATAAAAAAGTAAATAGTAGATATTTATGCCCAACAACATACCATTATCTGATTAAATAAGAATCACAAGATGCATTTTAGTGTGGATATTTATATAGCAAAAAATTGTAATGGCAATGATAGACATTTTGAGATATACAGCTCTTACCTGGATGAATTGGAATTCTGACTTCAAAAAGCGTTTTTAGAATGCACTATTTGGAGTTATCGCAGTAGTTAGTAACCATAGAATACAAAATAACATCTGCAGAGCATGTTTGAAGTACTTGATAAGCAAATAATGATCTATATCTAAAAGCAACTCTCTAGTGACTCAGCAGGTAACAGAGCTAATCCACTTTTTAAAAGTCCTGTTCAGAAGACAGGGAATGTAGAGATACTTGCTGGTAAGGCCGAACAGAGCTCCCAGAAAAGTTCATTCTGTATATACCAAACTTCGAAAGAATTTCTCAGACAATAGGCAAACAGCATTTGATTTTAGGCTGCTTCATTCCATAAGCAGAAAAAAGGTTATTTTAGGTCTTCATGTATAGGGCAAATTCATTTTAACCACAGGATAATTCTACGAGTTTGAAAACTTATGCTTTATTCCGTACGGAGGAATAATAGTTGTAGAGTTAGTAGACTGGACAGAATTTATAAGTCAAGAGATTTGTGAGGGTCTTCTGTCACCTTTAAAATTATTGATTTTAAAAAATTGCTGGCATACTATATTTAAAACATTATTTTAGATTCTGGAGAGATGGGACAAGACAGGAGGTCGTGGAGAGAATGACACAGGATGAAAGTACAGCTACTGTCTTCTAAGAATCTCACAGGACAATGGAAGGACCAACAAGTGCACATGTCAGTGGGGCCCCTTAAAAGAGAAAGCCAAGGAGTATGGCTTGAAAGGAGAGAAAGACAGGCATCATGTCGCCATTGAATGTGGCACAAGAAATCCTTCTGTACGTTAAGAACACATGAGGTTAACTGCATGTACATTCAGATAAATAGAAAGCAATGTTTGTGTTATGAAAACAGCTACTCGTTCGGGAGAGAAGAAAAGGGATGACTAAGAGAAAAGATTCATATTGTACTTGTATCAGAAAAAAATCATGACATGTTCAATTAAGAATCTCTGTTCTACTAGCAAAGTTTCTGTTCTCTGCTGCATAATTTATCTGTTCCTTCTTTCTTCGCTTAGAGAGCTGTTGAATTTTTTTCTGCATTTTCGTAAACAATTCAGTTTTCACTCTCGGCTGGCACACATATCTTAGTAAACAGAAAACTGGTGATTAGTGGAATAACATTTTCTAATGCATGCTTTTGGGGCCCTTATGACCCTAAAGAACATACCCTAAGGGCCTCATTAATATATTCGTTCCAGGAAATAAGTGCATCCCTAGGGTAAACATTTCCCGCTAGAATTTGAAGGACTTCTCAATACGGTTACATAGATAGGAAAAACTTCTGCCATTCAAATTCATGTAGGAGAAGGAAATTTCAACTTGCTAGAAACTCCCTAGCATGTTTGTAATGGAAAACTCACTCATGGAATGACACTTCGTAACCCAAGGTCTCAGAAATGAAACTACTGTGTTACAGCAAAGTCATCTCTTCCACCTGCCACTTGTCTCTTGATTTCTCTCTCTGTCTCCAAAACTAAAAATTAATTGACATGTAGAAAATGGTGAGAATCTAGATTCAAAACAGTGGGCCCACTAAAGAGTTTTTAGAGAAAGGATGGGAGAGTGAAGAAAAGAGGAAAGACAGATTGGAGAAATGGGAGGTCAGTCTCTGGCACCTATTTAAAAGCTACAGAACTTCATCACTTGCTTAGATACCAAGGTCAGTGAGAAGGATGAGTTTATGGTTTGGTTAGCTGAACAGTCTTTGAGGAGGTGTCTCTTCATTACTTTGCAGATTATTGAGAGGAGGATCATTTAGAGAGGACTGACAAATTTACTAATAGGAAACTGTTTGAGGTAATGGGAGAATCCACACGATTTTTGTTGTTATTGGTTCTCAGGTTAGAGCATACTTAAGGTTATTTATTTACATTTGAATTTCCCTGCATTTAGTAGTAAGTGAAAGAAGGCACATGGGTATATTTCCCTAGAATGAACAGGTAAACATGTAGAGAAGATCCTTCATGGAGATCTGAGGAACAACATATAAACAGTGGACACAAGAGGAAGAGAGCGTAACATAAAATAATGCAATAAAATAAGATTTAAAATATATTATCACAATAATAGGAGAACCAGAAACATGCTTTTTAAGAAATTCATGAGAAAATCTTTTGACAAAGTCCAAAAATCCAGTGGAGAAAAGTGTTATGGAGAAATTAAGGAAAATCAAGACTAAAGTACTCATCAGTTGTGCAGTTAGAAGAATTCCAGGGATTTAACAAGACAAGTTCTAAGAGAGCCTTGATAAGATGAAGCCAAATCACAATGAGTTGAGTAGTGATGGATAATGACGAAGTGACGACATGAGGTAGATTATTCTTCTAAAGAATTTGTCTAGGAAAGGAAGGGGGAGTAAATTTCAACAAAGGAGCCAGAAGCATACAAGGTCTGCCCAGACCAAGTTAAACCACTATTAATATGAGAACTGTTTGCGCGTGACATCAGTGTAACCTGGCAGCCAAGGAGAGTGGACTCGAATGTGCATGTGTGAACAATAATGACTTCACTCGTACTAGTCAGTGGGGGTGGTGGATGCTGTTGAGTGAGCATGTGTACTGTGTGGCCACAGCATTTAAAATGATTGAGCAAGTAGAGCAACAAATCTGCATCAAATTTTGTGTTTAACTTGAACAGTCCTCCACGGAAACTATTTCAGTGATTCAGAGGGCCACAGCTATGGGCAACTGATGATTGACCGCTTCATTGCAACAACACGCCCACTCATGCAACACATCTTGTGCAGAGTTTTTTGGTGACACATCAAATCACTCAGGTGACTCAGCCCTGCTACAGCCCAAATTTGGCACCCTGTGACTTCTGGCTTTACCCGTAATTAAAATCACCTTTGAAAAGGAAGAGATTTCAGACTGTTGATGAAATTCAGGAAAATAGGACAAGGCAGCTGACGGTGATTGGGAGAACTGTGTGAGGTCCCAAAGTGCCTACTTTGAAGGGGATAGAGGCATCATTGTCCTGTGTACAATATTTCTTGTACCTTGTATCTTCTTCAGTAAATTTCTCTATTCTTCATAGTACATGGCTGGGTATTTTCTGGAAAGACCTCATACCATGGAGAAATGAAAGTCTCTTTAATAAATGGTGCTGAGAGTATTGGAAATCCACATGCAAAAGAATGAAACTAGACTATTTGTCATCATACACAAAAATTAACACAAAATGGATCAAAAACCTATATAGAAGACCTGAAACAATAAATCACATAAAAGAAAATAGGTACTAAACTTATGAACCCTACTCTCAAAGAGAATTTTATAAATTTTACCTTAAAACTAAGGAAATAAAAACAAAAATCAATTAATGGGACTGTATCAAAGTATATCAAATTAAAAAACTTCTGGGAAGCAAAAGAAATCACCAGCAAAACAAAATGAAAACCCATATAATGGGAAAAGATTTTGTAAACAACAGCTCCAACAAGGGGTTGATATATAAAATATATGAAGAACTCAAATAGCTCAACACCAAATAAACCATCTAATCAAAAATGATCAGAGATGCTGAACAGACACTTCTCCCAAGAAGACATACAAAAGGCCAACAGATATATGAAAAGATGTTCAACTTCACTATTAGGAAAATACAAATCCAACTACAGTGAGATTCCACCTTGCACATGTTAGAATGACTGCTATCAACAGGGAAAGAAGTAACGACTGCTGGAGAGGTTGTGGAGAAAATGGAACCCTCATTCCCTGCCGGTGGGAATGTAAATTGGTACGGCCACCATGGAAAAAATATGGAGTTTCCTCAAAAAGATCACAACTAGGATTACCCTATGACCCAGTAACACTTTTTCTGGGTATTTACCTAAAAAAGTTGAAAGCATTCTTTCATAAAGATGTATGTATCCTTAAGTTCACTGCCACATTACCCACGGTGGTCAAGACATGGAAATACCCAAAATGCCCTTTGTTGGATGATTGGAAACAAGGTGTGGTACATGCATACAGTGGACTATTTACTGCTCAGCCACAAGGAAAGATGAAATACTGCCATTTGTGGCAATATGAGTGAGTCTTGAGAGTATCATCATGCTACCCAAAATAACTCAGATAAAAAAGTCAAGAACCATGTGATTGCATTCATAGGTGGGATAGTACACTGAAAACAACAAATGAGCAAACAAGAAAAACAAGCAAACTCATAGCCACGGACAACTCTACGGTGGTTACCAGAGGGAAAGAAAGGTGGGAGATGAAGGCAGAAAGGGGGTGAATATGTGCCGACAGAAAGGTATTTGACTTCGGGTGGTGAACACGCAATGCGATATACAGGTGACATATCATCGAACTGTGTACTTGAAAACTATGCAACTTTATTAACCAATATA
This sequence comes from Carollia perspicillata, assembly GCA_004027735.1. Lineage (NCBI taxonomy): Eukaryota > Metazoa > Chordata > Mammalia > Chiroptera > Phyllostomidae > Carollia > Carollia perspicillata. Next base: position 10,952 of record PVKM010030909.1, on the reverse strand, counting down.
ACCTTAATAATTTAATTTTAAAAATAAAAAAAATTAGACTGATGAAATCATTAAAAAATGACGTCATTTTGAGGACACTGACACCAGTTTTCCACCACTGCAAAGAGATGAACTCGTTTGAACTCTTTGTTATGTTGATCACGAGAGGGTTACAGACTCAGGCAGAGGGAGACATCAGTACCCGCCTATCTGAAGCACTGCAATCACGCACACACACGAGAGGAGGACAAAATGCAGTAACGGGAAGACAGAAGTTGAAGAAAACTTTGTGTGTGCGGGGGACAGTAATGAGCAGAATGGGATTCTTGAAATTTTAAGAAAAGTAAACTGAAATAATAAATTAGGTATAAAAGTTTCCATTAAAAAGTTATACAAATGTGGAGAAATAGGATATTATCATTATTTACTTGACTGATATTAAATATATATACATATATATATATTTCTCTGTAACTAAAGTCACATAAGTCTGTAAAAACCAGCCCCAATTCTTCCATTCTTAATTTGAGATTTGTAACAATGCTAGTGAAGAGGAATTCCCATTTGATCAAAACAGTTAAATTCTGAGAACTGCATAATTACATAATATTAACGTTTTCCAAAAGCATTTTCTGGTGTTATGCATGTGTCTGTGTGTCTGTGTGCCCTTGGTGTATGTAAATCATTCTGCCTTTTGAACATGGGAAATTGTGTGCCATCATCTCCTGCTCCAGTGTGCTGAGTACTGATTTTGCACTTCAACAGCCAGAGCGCACAGGCAGAGAAAGTGACCCCTTTGCTGTCTAAAGCCAGGAAATGTGTAGCTTAGTCATTATGTGAATCAGGCAAACATGCGGGCAGTCTCTTCCTTTTCATTTGACATCTGTGCTCTCATAGGAAATGCCCAATTACTGTGATTCTATGAAAGGTCTAATAGTTCTGTAAAATATCAAATTAATTAAAAAAAATACACCATATATTTTTGGAAAACAAAATGGTGGTAAAGTACAGTTAAGTGTATATATGAAGATTCTAATTCATGCAACACTTTTTTAATTTTTCTACTCTGTAAACAACTAAAACAATATATGGATACATTGTATTTTGTTTATCTAGTTTTGCTCTACTTTATTAAGATACATTTTCAGTGTTTCTGTAGTATCCATACCATCTTCTAAGTTCTGTCAACAATTACCTAGATACCCACTTCAAGTCTATTGATCTGAAATTTTGTCTGGAGTGCAGAAATGTTATCTATTCTCCCCAAAATGAATTAAGTATAGTAACTGCCATGTCTCCATGCTCTACAGAACAGTAAGGATTCAGAGCGGTGCACTCTTTATGAACAAATTGCTCTCCAATGCTAAAAAATATTTTTAAGTCATTGGAAACTTGGTTGATTTCTTACAGTAGCAAGGCAGGACGTTACCTTGCCCCTTGCTTTCTTGATGTCACTGTGCTTATTCTCCTTGCTCTTTAAGAGTTATCCAGACCAATGAAAGCACATATTTAAAACACAATCATGGCTTTTACTATTAAGTGTCATAAATCTGTCAAAACCAAAGCCAATTCTTTAATCTCAAAGTGCAAACTGGAACAAACACCATAATGCCGAGAAAGAAACCCACACTCACTATCCCCAAGCTGAGCTACGGCGATGCTGAAACAAATATAAGGAACATAGGTAGAAATCTGAAGTAAGGTGGACCTGGATTCCAATTCACTTAGTTTGGGAGGACAACTTTCATATCTTCCATGAACCACATCATTCTTTTTTGCCGAATTATTGCTGTAGTTATTCATAAATCTCCCTGCCACCACCCTGCCCACCTACCGCGCGTTCTGTGCAGAGTAACCAGTACGGTCCTTTAAAGCCACACAGATGAGTTCATGTTAGCCCTCCACTCAAAGGCGCAGGCGAGGCTACAAGTCCCCATACTCCTTTCATCTCTGACCTTGCCTGCTGTCACTCTCTTCATGTTTATTCCACTTCAGACACAGTGGCTTCCTGGATGGTCTTTGACTATCAGGCAAGTTCCAACCTCAAAGCTTTTCCACAGGTGATTCCTCTATCTAGGATGGCTTTTTTTCACCTCATTAAACTTCTCAAAAGATACTTTTTTTAAACCAAACCAACTATACTATATAAGATGGTAACCTATCTTCACTGCTATATTCTTTTATCTGCTTCAAGTTTTTCGTAGTCCTAATCACGTTCTAATTTAGTATGTAAATTAGTCACAAATTCTGTTTATTGTATGCCTTTTTCACAATAGAATATAAACAAGTACACACTGTTCACATATACGTCCAAATTCGCGCACACACAAGCTTTGAAAGTCATAATGAAGTTTGATTTTAAAGTGAAGTGACTCATTCTGGTATTTTGCCAGACTCTGGCAAAGAAGACCAGTTAGTGATTAACAACCTGTGACATGATAACTCTGAGTGAGCCATCAGACAAAAATGTCACATTAGGGAACAGTAACCCCGAATCAGAGCAATTCTCTCTCTCTCTCTCTCTCTCTCTCTCTCACACACACACACACACACACACACTCACCTGAGAGTTTCAGTAAGACATTTTTATGCATTTACAAAGTTGATACATTTTGGAAAAGCTAATGTTTTCCTTTTAGAACTATCTTAGGGAGAACCAGTAAAAAATTTTTTTCGACGTGCCCTTCTTTTCCTTTAATCCTCTTCCAAGGATTCACTTTTTATTGCTTTTAGAAAGAGAGGAATGGAGAGAGAGAGAGAGAGAGAGAGGAGAGAGAGGAGAGAGAGGAGAGAAGCATCCATTGCTTCCTCCTGTATGTGCTGCCATGACCAGGGACCAAACCCCTGGCATTTTGTGCATGGGACGACACTCCAGTGAACTGAGCCCCTCAGTAAGGATGTCAAGTACACTTCTTACATCTGTGTGCATTTATTTATTGGTTCATCCATGATAACATATCTGTGTTTTTTCATTTTTGAGATTATAGTCATTGTAGTACTTTTCTGCTTCACACACAAAAAATGTATATTGTACGAAAATATATGATTAAGTTGTAGTAAAAATGACCATGTTTTCTTAGTTGCTATTTATGCTGCCTAAGTATGCAATTATTTATTCCAAAAAGATTAATTTCACTTTCATTTTAGAGTAGAAAATTCATTCATGTCATAGAATAAAGTTTTCATTTGGTTAATTCTTGGATGAGGGTCATTCACATCTATCATGAGAAGCAGACAGCTGAAGCTCTCCAGTCATGGAAGTAAATGTATCCTCTGTGCATGTGAATCGGCTTGGAAGAGCTGGGTTTCAGGACTGGGATGTGTCAAAATGGAATGAAAATAGATGCCATGTAGACATGCTAGAAGAATACTCAATCACAAATACAGGACAATAGTTATACCTTGAAATCTTTAATGCTGTGGTCAGTGTTTCCTAGTTCAGGATTTCCTGCAAAACTGAAAGGCAATTGCCTTTTGTTTCCTCTTGTTTTGAATATGAATTTTTCTCTACCATTTTCGTGACATTCACAATGTTTCCTTAACAATTTTTGTGACATTTAAAGATTTTTAAGTTTGCTTTAAATCAACTGAAAAGGAAAATGTAGTCAGTGGTTACACAATGAGTCCAAATGTTTTATACAGACTCCCTTTAAGTTTTATCTCTCATTTTGTTCTATGTGAGATCTGATGGTTAATGAGAATTTATATTCCCATATAATTTAAAACCGAACACAATATAGAAATTTTGAATATTAGTGACTCCCAGGCTAATTTTTATAATGAATTCATTTAAAAAATTGTGTTAGACAATGGCCAAGACATAGAAACAGCCAAAGTGTCCTTCAATAGATGATTGGATAAAGAAGATGTGGTCCATATATACAATGTAACATTACTCAGCCATAAGAAAAGATGAAATACATCCATCCCTGACAATATGGATGGATCTTGAGAATATCACAAAGCAACAGGAAACATCGAGAACCATATGATTTCACTCATATGTGGGACACAAAACTGAAAGTAGCAAATGAACAAATAAGACAAACAAATAAACAAAAACTCAAAGACCCAGACCACAGTATGCTGGCTACCTGAGGGAAGGGGTTGGAGGGTAGTAAAAGGTAAAGGGGATACAATACATGATGACAGAAGATTTGACTTTGGGTGGTGGGCACACAATATACAGGTGATGTATCATAGAATTCTACTCTTAAAACCTATGTAATTTTATTAACTGATGTCATTCCAATAAATTTAGGACTTTAACATTTCATTTATTTACTTGTACTGAGAAGGGAAAGGAGGGAGAAAGAGGAGAGATAAAACAATGTGTGGGAGAAACATTGATCAGTTAACTCTAGCGTGCACCCCAACTGGAGACGGGCCTGCAATGCACGCATGTGCCCCGTCTGGGAATCAAACTGGTGACCTTTGTTTTTCAGGACAATGTCCTACCAATGGAGCCATCTCTGTCAGGGCAAATTTAATTTTCAAAAAGCGAAAAGTAGAAACATGAGAAAAATTGTGCCATAAAACACTCTATTATTAAATATCAAGGAACTTTACTATACATTTTATAGTTGCGCACAGGAAACGAACACAAATACAATGCATATTTTTTTACATTTGCATACAGAGCTATTGGTGATAATATGTAAAGTTATAAAAAGAGACTGACCTTTTCAAAAATATATTTACTGGGGTGATATCAACAAGATGGTGACATAGGAACCTTTAACACCCCTTTACCTCATGAACACACCAATTCAACAATGATTAATAGATTGTTTATGCAAACCAAATGGTAACCACAAAAAAATACCTGTGGTCATCACACAAAAGAGAGAAAAGAATGAAAGTGTATTAATACAAAAAATTAATAAAACATAAAATCCAAAAGCAAGAGGAAAAGAAGGTCAAAAACAAGACAAACAGAAACCAATGAACATTATTCAATGGTAAGTTTTCCCTATTAATAATTATTTAAAATGTAAACAGATTAAACTCCCTGATCAAAAGACATAGAATGGCTGAATAACAGACAAGGATGTCCCTAATCAAAAGACAAAATGGATTTTATCCATTCATACAATGAAAGGATAAAAAAGAATATCAAACTATACACTGCCTATAAAAAACTCAATTTAGATTCAAACACACGTAGGTTGGAAGTAAAGAAATGAAAAAAGATATCTCATTTAAAAGGCACCCTGAGGAGAGCAGGGATGGCTATACTTGCACCAGACAAAAAAGACATTTAGTCAAAACTGTAACAAGAGACATAAAAGCATGTATAAAATGATAGAAAAATCAGTTCTACAGAAAGATATTTTAAATAAACCATTATAAATATATAAAATTATTTTAAATTTTCAAAATAACAATTATACATATATATTCACCCATCATTAAAGCACCTAAGTATTTAAAGCAAACATTTGAAAGAACCAAAGAGACAAATAGACAGTAATCCAATAATAGCATGAGACTTTAATACTCATTTTTAATAATGGATCCAACTGTGCAGAAAATCAACAAACAGTAGATGACCAACATTATAAGCCAAATGGGTTAGACAAGCATATATAGAAATTGTCCTCAACAGCATCTGAATATACATACTTCTCAATAGCACATGAAATTTTATTGAGGGTATATCAAATGATAGCTCACAAAAGAAGTCTTAAACAAATTTAATAAGATTGAAATCATACCAAGTATCTTTTCTTACTATAATGGTAGGAAACCAATTGCAAAAGAAAACTGGAAAAGTCACAAACACACGGAAATCAAAACAACATTGTTTTAAATAACTAATAGGTCAAAGAAGAATTTAAGAAAGAAATTAAGAAAAATCATGAGACAAAAATACATTATATCAATACACATGGGTTGCATCAAAAGCAATAATACGAGGAAAATATACAGCAATGAATACTTAAAACAGAAGGTCTCAAATAAATAACTTAAGTTTACACATGTGGGCACATTGCAGAACCCCAGCCTGTGCTGCTGTGGAACGCCTGTGGGGTCTGCTTGCCTGCCACCAAGAACTCTGACTTCCAATGCCAGAGTTTGGTGAACAGGAAAGGGATTGTATATATGAAAGTTACACAGATTTAGAGTAACGGTGGAATTCTGCCATTGAGTCCCACTCCCTTTAAAACAGCCATAAACACACAGTCCTGCCTCCCTTTTCCAAACCAGTTGGAAAATATGCCAGTCGGAGGTACCATCTTTCAGAAACACAGAAGTCCGTAGCTCAGCATTCCTGGTCAACACTTCAACATTCCAGGCATCTCCCATTAGTCTGTGCATGGCTGGGCAGTTCCCCACATTGTCATTAGCCCTGCCACAGTGTTCTTCCAGGCAGGTTTCCCAGCAGGTCTCCTCCTTCTTTCAGGCAGATGCCTCAAAACTTCGTGTCATCTCCTTACTCCAAACTGCGTGGCACCTCCTTATACACCAGACCTCATGGAGGCCCAGTGGGGACCCTTGTACACCCTTTCAAACTTCATAGCTGCACATCATGGCTGGCCGCCCTAATTTTAAATGTTGACCCAGGGCTTCCTGTGTGACCTCATAGATGGCACTGTCCATTCTGAAAGACATACATCTCTTACCCAGGTGGCAGCAGAGCTTCCCTTCATGAAAGACATGTCTATCACCTCGCCATTGTTATCAAAACTATTTTAAGCCATATTTTCCACCATCCCCCAACCAAAAGCTACGGGCATTTTGAGGACTTTTCACCCTCTACCAACTTCAGGGACACTCACATACAAAACCCTCTTAAAACTAATTTAAAAACCAATTAAGTGGCAGAACACGAAATTAATGCACAAAAATTACTGTATTTCTATACACTAACAATTAACTTTCTGAAAATAAAATTAAGAAAATTCTATTTACAAAAGAAAAAAGTAAAATAAAATATTTAAGAATACACAACTAAGGAAAAAGACCAATACACTAAAAAAAGACCAAAAAAATGATGACAAAGAATTAAAGAAGACACACACAAAAAAATGGAAAGACATCCCTTGTTCAGTGACTGCAAAACACTATTGTTAAAATGCCCCCACTACCCTCAGCTATCTGTAGATTCAATGCAATCTCTGTGAAAATATCAATGACTTTTTTTACAGAAATTAAAAAAAAACAATTTTAAAACTCATATGGAAACATAAAGGACCCTGCATATTCAAAGCAATCTTTAGAAAGTCAAAGTTTAAAAGATCACATTGTGGAATTTTAAAACACATTATGAAGTAATAGTACTTAAAACAGTATGGAACTGGCATACAGACAGACACATAGACCAGTGAAACATAATAGAGTGCCCCCAAATAAGCCCATGCATTTATGGTTAACTGACTTTTAACAAGGGTTCTAAGGATGCACATCTGGGAAAAGATAATCACTTCAGCAAGTGATGCTGGGAAAACTGGATATTCAGATGCAAAAGAATGACTTTGGATGCATATTGCAGCATACACAAAAAGTAACTCAAAATAGCCTAGAGACTTAAACATAAAACCTAAAACTTTAAAATTCTTAGAAAGAATTCTTTAGAAACAGAGAGGAAATGCTTCATGATATTGGTCTTGGCAATGTTCATGGATATGGCTTCCAATGCACATGCAGCAAAAGTAAAAATAGACAGTGGAGAGAATATCAAATTCAGAAGCTTCCTCACTTGAAAGGAAACAATCAACAGAGTGAAAAGGCAACCTATAGAATGGGAGAAAATATTTGAAAACAGTATCTCATATAAGTAGTTAATTTTCAAATTATATAAGATCTTCTACACATCAATATGGAAAAAAACCTAATATCCCAACTTAAAACAGCTAAAGATTAAAATATGTATATATTGAATGTTCTTAAATGAATATTACTAAATGAAACAAGCCAGTATGAAAGGGCTACATAATATATGGTTCCAACTGTAGATGTTCTGGAAAGGGCAAAACGATGAAACTATGAAAACAATAAAAAGATAGTGGTTGCTGGGTTTGAGGGAAAATGTTTAGGTAGAACAGAGGATTTCAGGGCAGTGAAAATACTCTTTATATATTATAATGATGGATACATGCCATCAACATTTCTCTAAATTCATAGAATGCACACCACCTGGAGAATGAATACTAAGGTAAACTACAGACTTTAAGTGATCATGATGTGACACAGAGGATCCATCATTAGTTTAAAAAAGTACCTACTTAGTAAATGATGTGGATGAAAGAAAGGGGGGCCCTACCTGTGTGGGACAAAGGGCATGTAGAAAGCTCTACTTTCTTTTCAGTTTCGTTGTGAACCTAATACTTGAATGGGTTTTTTTTTTTCAAAAAAGAGACACAAATGACCAAAGAGTATGAAAAAATGCTCCATATCACTAATTATCAGAGAACTGCAAATTCAAACCACAATGAGATATTGCCTCATACTTTTTAGGATGGTTATTATAAAAAATGTTGGCAAAAATTTTGGAGAAAACAGAACAAACTCTTGTACACTGTTAATAGGAATGTAAAATGGTACAACCACTTTGCAAAAACAGTATAGAGGTTCCACTCAAAATTAAAAATAAAACTACTATATAATCCACAGTCTCAATTACAGATATTTATCCAAAATAGTTGAAATCAGGATATCAAATATATGTTAGCCTCTCAATGTTTATTGAAACACTATTCAAAATAACCAGAGTGTGGAAATAAGTGTCCACTGACAGATAAATAGATCAGGACAATGTGGTCTATGCATATAAGGGAATATTATTAAGCCTTGAAAAAGGAAACCCTGCATTAAGCTAACAACATGGATGAACTCTGAAAACATTATGCTAAGCAAAATAAGCCAGTCAAGGAAGGACAAATACTGCATGAGGTACCTAAAATAGTCAAAATCATAGAATCATAGACATGGTAGTTTCTAAGGGCTGGTAGGGAGAAAAAAATGGAAATTTGAAATAAATGAGCAGAAAGTTTCAATTATATTAGACGAATATGTTCTAAAGATCTGCTGTGCAAACTTGTGCCTTTAGCTGACAGTATTATGTTGTACACTTAAAAGTTTATTAAGAGTGTTAATATGTTGTGTTCTTACCATCACTTCTTGGCCTTTGGGCTAAGGTCAAATGTAATATCTATTCTTATCAGTTTAAAATAAAATAAAAAATTCCTTGCTGAAATATTGATGTTCTTTGTTTCTTTGAAGTGTTCCATAAAAGGATGTAAAATGATGCAGTTCTCTTACTAGTCACAGTTTTTAGAGTGGTTAAAGCACTTCCATGCGGAACTGGAACATAAGAAAAAGTTTCTGCTTCTGCTTTCTCTTCTGCAAAATCACAGTATTCACAGGTTACCTCAAGAGCATCTTTTATCACTCTACTGCCCTCTTCAAAGTTTTACGATGGCTTTTCACTGACTATCAAATAAAGCATATTTTATTCTCTTGGAATTCACAAACATCTATCTGTGATGTCTTAAAAATCTGTCCAAACTATAGCAGGATCATCTACCAAACGATCAGACACTCAACTCGAGCATAGAGAGAAGGGCAGGAAGCTGAGAGCAGACAGAACTAAAATCAGGATCACCTATAACTAAGCATTAGTTTCTCAAAGACAAATTTTATTTCCCCCAAGCCTGAGGAACGTAATGAAGAAGCTCTTAATCTGTGTCTGTGACAACAGCCAGTGGCCTCTGCTCTAGGCAGTGGTGGGTAAAGCATGTTAACAAGTACCACCAAACACAGCGAAAGTAGAAGTCATTTCGGGGCAGAGTGACAGCCAGTGAATGGGGTTAGAGGAAGAGGTTCCATTAGAGATGAGAAGATTCTTCCTAGGACTTCGTAAGGGGCAGGATCCAAGCCCAGGAGGCTCCTGTGTGACAGCAGGGACATTCAGTGGTATTTAGAAATGGAGGAGCAGAGCAGTGGGGATGGCCTGAGAACCCTCTGGGACTGTAATCAGTAACGTTAGCATAGAGAACATGGGGACGCCCAGAACTTACACAATGAATTCTGTACCCTGGTATCCGTAATTGCCCATTGCATAAACATTCCTAACTCACTTCCAGGTATGAAGTTCCCCTGATTTGCTCGAATTGGATAAGATTAAGAATACTCACTCACCAGTGATTGGTGAAGAAAGGAATAGTACCTACAGCAATATTCTGCTTTTGTGCCCCTGTTATGAAGAGAAAATCAGGTGTCTAGGGAAGATCAGAGAGATTATCAAGGGGAACAAAATATTTTGAAAATCCAGGGGTGAGTCTTCTTTCAGTAAAAAGATTGTTTAGGTGAGTACATTTTGTTTCATCATGTGTGGATTTGGAGCCTGTCTACATTTTGGTGAATCTGTTGGAGGGAATTGTATAAGTTGTGGGAGTCACATGCTGCATTCCTTCTGATAAAAAGTAAAACAAATTAATTTTTTTAAAACCCAAACATTAGCATATGATCAAGTCCTACTATAATCATCACATCAAAGGTAATATGTCTGAAACTAAAGGAGTAGCCAAAAGGAGTTTGTTGGTGTTTTGGTTTGGTTTTTATTTAACGCTACCAAGCTAAAGGGAAGAGAGGGGCAGTAAGCAGTGTTTTGTGTAGTTAAATATTCATGTGTTCATGAAATCCAATGAAAATAAAGATAGCTTGCAAAAAAATGGGACAGGAAATAATTCCCTTCTTAGTGAGGATTTTAATTTTTGGATTAAGAACAAAATCCTATGGGCATTTTCCAAATAGGTAATAAAAAAAACTGGGCATAAGAAAATCTCATTGCCAAACCATAATCATTATTTCTATTTCATTAATGAAGGTATAAGCATATTACTATATGCAACAGTACATGGTATAAAGGATTATATTTTAAATTGGAAATCTTAAATAAAAACAATTGAAAAAATACCTACTTACATTTTAATTCTATAAATCTTTCATTAGCCACAGAAAAACTGATA
>PVKM010030908.1:0-17050 GCA_004027735.1 Carollia perspicillata | reverse complement strand
GTGCCCTGGGCATCCGCTCGGAGCGACTCTGGTCTCGGACCCTACATCTCTGCTGCGTCCTGGTGGCCGGGTCTGCCTCTCCCCGACCTCCCTCAGCGGGGAGCCCGTGTGGAGGTCTCACTTCGGTTTTCACCCCAGAGGCTGTGCTTGCTCAGGTCTCCCTTAGCCCCCCACCCCCTGCAGCCCCAGCCGGGTCTCCCCGTTCCTGACCAGTCCGGACCCTGAGCTTGGAACCTCATCTTGCAGGGAAGGGGTTTGGATACCAGTATAATTTAACAACAGATAATGCGTAGTAAAACGACCAACTTTTGTAAGATATCATTAATACTCTCACGCAGTTGAGAGAGCCTTAAAAATGTAGAAGCTGGACACCTTTGCTTTTGTCCTTTAACTGATTTTAATTTCTATGTGAAAATCCCATGAGACTATATTAAAGCTGTTTTGCCTCTCTTAATATCATTTTTCTCTGTAAAAGCTGAAAAAAGTTTCAAGATTAGGTGGGCTTCTTAATGTGTGGTTCTGGAGCCCCCCCCAGGGTCCGAGCTGAGAACCATATTTCACTGTGGGTGGCTCCATTCCAGGCCTACGGGCTGGGCTTCACTGCAGGAAAGGGCGGTGCCCCGGGGCCTGTGGGGCCTCTAAACAGAACTGGCAGCGGGAGGGATGCAGGTGTCCCAGCAGCTCTGCCTGCGCAGTGCAGCGGGTGTCCAGAGTTGGGAGCGACCCAGGCCTGAAGGGGTCCGGAGGGCTGGCCTGGGAGTGCTGTCATGCATGGCGGGAGTAGAAGGTGGTGGGCGGGCTGGCAGGCGCAGGTCTGGCGGGCGCAGGGCTGGAGGGCTCGGGGCTGGAGGGCGTGGGGAGCAGGAGCAGAGACAGCACTGTGGCAGGGTCATGGGTGTGCACCCACGGAAGCGGGACTGGACCATGTCACACAAAGTGCGGGCTCGGACTCAGTGGAGCATCGGGAAGGGGCCCCCAGTGCAGGAGGCGGCCCTGGCTGTGGTGCGGACAGAGCCGTCCTGCAGTGGATCCGTGCTGCCCAGAAGGAAACACTCGGCCACCTCCGTGGACTCGGGTGCACCCTGTCTCCTAGACCTGAACAGCTCGGGCTCTGCAGGCAGACTTTCCTGTCCCGCTGGGAAAAGCCCGGAGGTCAGTTCCAGGTGCAGCTCCAGAAAGCGTCCTGGGCACAGGCTCTCCGGGGGAGCGGTGGCCACTCCTCCACATCGTCACTGTTTGTGCCTTCTTTTCCAGTTTTTAAAATGGGCACAGTCAATGCGAGTGACTCTTGGGGAAGAGGTAGTGTTAAGTTTTTTAAACATTCGTACAGATGTTAGAAATTTGAGGTCACTGATGACCTTCACGGCAGGTACTTTCAATCCTCCCCCACACACGCACACACGCACACACCTCTACAACGAGTCTCACTGGCCCCAGCGTTTGGGGCACCTGCAGCAGCCCGCTCGCTGCTGCCCAGGCTCTCTGACCTGTGTGAGGGCGGGCGCCCTCTCGTATCTCTTCAGTGTGAAGCACTGTGCGACGGGGTCCGCGGCTTTCTCCACTGTCGTTTCTTCTGGACCCAGTCTTGGGGGCAGCATCTTGTCCCAGGGCACAACTTCGTAAGCTCTGTGGAATTATTAATGATGATGCTTACAAAAAATACACATTCGGTTAGGATAGCTCACCCCACACCATGCACTGTGGCCAGCAGAGCTCGAAGGCGGCCCCCGGGGTTCCTGCCCTGGTGGCACAGGCCCTAGATAGTGGCCTCTTCTCAGGCGCAGGCCTAGCAAGTGGCTGAGAGAGGCTGTCACTTCTATGAGATTTTGCATGGCCAATTCACAGGACAGAAGGGACTGTGCCCCTATAACCAAGGTCCCTAGTCAACTGAATCTGAGTTCATCAACAGGCAGATGATTCTAAGGGGTCCGATCTGAGCTGGTGACTGCAGTGGACACTTCTCAGCTGTCCCTGAGCCAGTCTCGAGTGGCCCACAGCTGCAGCGGGTGGGACTCAACCAGCAGCCGCCATGACCATGGAAGCTGCCTCAGCCTGAGAAGCCCTGAGCCCCGGCCCCATCAGGCTAGCCTGGACTTGGGAGCTGCAGAACTGGGAGGTAACGAGTGGGCATGGCTTAAAGCCACTACTTGGTGGCCATCCATCACACAGCGATGGGGAACTAAGGCATGTATGTGTGTACATCGTCCAGGTTACACAAAAAGTTCATTATGTGGAGACACTGGAAGGCTTGCTTTGGCAACCTCAGCCAGTGGTCCGGCCTCAGACACCCGTCTGCAGGCCATGGTACCCAGAAGCATTTCTCTAGTGTAGACTCCTCTCCTGAACTCCAGAGCAATGCACCCCACTGCCTGACAGGGCCACTGGACGTCCACCGGCCATCTCTGTGTTCTGCGCATCCCAAACCCACTGCTGGCCCTCCCCTCCGACCCTACCACACCTGCCTTCATGGTGCTAAGGGGCGCAAGCTCACTATGTCCAGCTGCACAGCCCACACCTGACTTCCCTGCCTTCAGACTCAACTTCCAAGATGGGACTTGTGTGGGCTCTGCTTCCAAAACACACCCAGAAGTCAAGCGCTGCCTACCGCGTCCTCCCTCCTACCCTCAGCCAGGGTCACCTCTGACCTCGATGACAGCACCTGTCCGGTGTTTTACAGTCTTACCTCCTTCTCAAGGGGGAGCTATTACCTACGTTTGTTGCTTGGTGTCTGCCTCCTTTCAGAATTAGAGCTCTTTGAGGGGGCAAGGTCTCTGCTTCACTCACCGAAGAATCTGCCAGTCTAGGCATAGGCACGTAGCGGGTTCACTGCATGGTTTTGGGTGGAGTAAACGAACTCCCCTTAGGCTCTCTCAGCTCCTGTTTTCTGGGGTTGGGCTCATCCCCTCCCTCTCTGGGCATCTCCCTTTTGGGTTCTACTCCTCCACGAAACACAGGGTTCCTGCTCACTCTCCCCTCTGTTCACATTAGCAACAGGTGGAAGTGACTAAATAGCTGTATCTACGTTCTCTGAATTCCTCATGAAGCTTGGAATAACATGCACACAAAGGGGACATATCATTAGAGATAAGAGAATCACGTTTCTAGATCCAAGTGCTACTTGGAAAAATTCTTACTTTTGTGTAGAGGACTTGTAGAAGCAGTCCTTTGCATTGTATTTCTTGGTTGGTTGTAAAAGTGGTTCACCATCATCCTAGAAGTCATAAATAGTAAAAGAGATCAAACATGCATGGGAATTGGTGATGTTATCTATTCACCAGGCTTTCTTCTTCCTCCTCCTTTTTTGTCTTTTATACTACTTTCTGGATCAACAAATGTGTGTTTCCTGACTTTCCTCTATTGTCTTGGGAATTTAGGTTTTGTGTATATTATCCTAATGATTAAGTTAAAATTTATAATAGGTATTTTAAAGTCAATGGAAAGTCAGATTTTGATGAGAAAACTTTGGAATTTTAAATCTTGGCAGATAGTGTTTAGTTCCATGGTATTATAATATTTAACATGTTTTGTCTTATTGAATAATACAAAGACACTGGCTTTGAGATATTACCCTCTTCCTTTCAGCTCATTTTTATAAAAATAATTTAATTAAATATTATCATAAGCATTTTTATTGTCCTCTCTGATGGTTACTATTTATTTAGATTTCCTACCACATTTTACCAGTCCTTCGTCCACTTTTTTCCCCTGTATTCTTCTTGGTTTCCCCTCCCTGGTTCTTGGTTCTACCTGGCTTTCACTGAAGTTCAATTTTCAGTAATTCTTTCAAGGATGTACATTTCTGCTACTTCTGTCTTTTCACTCATCCCACGTTGGCCTGTGTCCTAGTCATGTTCAGAAGTCTGGTTTGGTGGTCGTAAGCTCCTTGGGGCGTGGGCCGTGCAGCGGCACTGATGGCGGGCCCCACTGAGCAGGACGGTCCTCGGGCATTCTGTGTCCTCCACCCCCAGCCCTCTGGGCACAGGTCTTCCTGCAGCTTCAGCGTGACTTGTTCAAGGCAGAGTGCAGTTTTGTCCATCTGTCTGGGGACTCCTCACACTTATCTGGTCTGAGAGTCCAGAGCTCCAGGGTGGTGGCTGTCAGCCACGTTGGCTGTCCCTCCTGCTGCTGGTTGGGTGCACTGCAGAAATGGGGCCTAGGCCGGGCACTGCCAGCCTCTCCCACTCAGTCCCCCCTGGAAGCATAGTGGAAGGGATGGCCCAAGGCAATGAAAACACACAGTGATTGCCAAGGTCCACACAGGGCCTGGCACATCAGACATGCTTTCTAAATCATAGCTTTCTGACCAGGCTCAAAATATCAAGGGCACAGACCGTAAAACAGACGATCACACATGTGGTATTACACCACCCAGCGAGGAAACCTTACCGCGCATGTTGCTTCCTCGTCGAACGTGTACGTGTGATTTATTGAGCACCCTTCGTGACGCGGCAGCGGAGGCAGGACTTTCAGTGGGCTTGTCCAACCTGGAAACAGACATGTGCGGGCTTCCACCAGACGCTATAAATGTCTCTTCTTCCACCCGGAATACTGCCTATCAGAACGCCACGACGTGTGCTGTCGACCAATTTTTCCAGCAGATTATCTAGTAATTGTTCTCATCACTGAGAACAGAATGGCTCTGAAATTTATGTGTTAGGGTTATTACAATAATGCAGAGTTGTTATTTATTACTCACTGGGAATTTAGAAATTATCTTGAGACAAATTAAAATGAAAACACAAAACACAACACAAGTAATGGATTCAGCAAAGGCAGTGCTAAGGGAAAATTTTATAGACATGAATCCTTACATTAAAAAAGAAGAAAGAGCTCAAATCAACAACCTAAATTTGCACCTGATGGAGCTATAAAAAGAACAAACTAAACCCAAAGCTACAAGAAGAAAGGAAATAATAAAGATTAGAGCAGAGATACAAAACAGAAAAATAGGGAAAATCAATGAAAGCAAGAGTAGGTTCTTTGAAAAGATCAACAAAATTGATAATTAAGCTAGACTGACTCAGAGAAAAAGAAGACTCAAATAAGCAAAATCACAAATGAGAGAGAAAACATTGCACTGATTTTACAAAACTAAATTAACTACAAGAGATTCCTATGAAAAAATGGACACTAACAAATTATTTAACCCAGGTGAAATGGACAAACTACTAGAATCACACAACTGCCCAGACCGAATCATTAAAAAATAGAAAACATGGGCAGACCCACAAATACAAGGGAATTTGAATCAGTAATCAAAAACCTACCCAGACAAACATGCTCTAGAACAGCTGGCACCTCTGGGGAATTCTACAAAACATTTAAGAACTGGCACCAATCCTCCTCACTCTCTTCTTAAAAACTTAACGAGGGGACAACACTTTCAGGCCTACTCACTCTGCAGCCAACAGCACACCGACACAAAAGCCAGGCTTGACCCCTAATAAACACCGGTGCACAACTCCACAAAACACTGGAGAACTGGAGTTCGGAGCACACCGAGAAGGCTACCCACCCTGGCCAAGTGGGCTTCACTCTTGAATGCGAGAATCCAAGCTGCGTACTGACACGGGACTGTGCAACGCACACCTGCAGTGAGAGTCGGGGTGGGGGCGGCCCCTCACAAAGTCACACACAGAGTAACCGTGGGATTGAATGTTCCTGCTTCTGGGTACACATTTAAAGAGTTCAAAGCAGGGTCTTAAAGAAATATGTGTACATGTGTGCTCATAGCATCAGTCATGACAGCCAACAGGTGAAGCAACCCATTGATAGTTTAAAAATGTAGTATATACCTGATGTGGAAAATTATTCAGCTTTAAAAAGAAATGAAATTCTGACACATGCTAAAATATGCACATTGCAGTGCAACATGCCTGTCACAGAAAGATAAATATTATATTATTTTACTTATATGAGGTGTCTGAAGTGGTCAAATTCATTGAGACAGAAAGCAAAACTGGCTTCCAGGTGCTGCAGGAAGGGAGAACTAGGCAGTTAGGGTTTATTGGGTATGGAGTTTCAGTTTTGCAAGATGAAGCCATGGAGCTGGATTGTGTAGCGGTTGCACAGTGCTGCACCACACACTGAAAATGGTTAAGGTGGTCACTATGGTGTGAATGTGTCTGCACCCCCAAATTCACACGTTGATGTCTTACCCCAGACATGATGGTGCTTGGAGGCTGGGCCTTTGGGAGGTATTTAGGGCATGAGGGTAGGGCTCCACCACAGGTTGAGGAAGGGAGGCCAGAGTGCTGTCTTCCAAGTGAGGACAGAACACATGGATAACTTTCTGCAAGCCAGTAAGAGGGCCCTCAACAGGACCTACATCAGCCGCCACCTTGACCTTGGACTTCTCAACCTTCTGAGCTGTGAGAAACACAGGTCTGTTGTCTGAGCCACCCAGGCTCTGGCATACTGTTGCAGCAGGCCCAGCTACAACAGTGATTTTAAAAAGGAAAGAAGGCAAACAAAGAGCTACAGATATTAATGTTAGGAGGCTACAGGCAGGGAAATCAGGGAGGCTGCAGCAGGCAACCTCTTCCTTTTCGTTGACAAGGACGACTGTGTCACCCGCTGCAACAGCAGGCAGAGGCCAACCAGTGAGGGGTCTGCATATAATCAGAATGAGTTTGGAACATTTGGTGGGTGCATGAGGAAGACAGCCAACTCTGAACAAAAAAGGAAATACTGCACCCAGTTAAATGTCTAGACAAGGTCAGAATTGGGCAAGTCAGCAATCTAAGTGATTATGATTTGGCTTTGGTATCCATGAAAGCATGCTGGGCTGTGATGCAATTAATTCTCAGAAGATGTACTGCCTTACCAGAATATATCAGTAATCTATGTATTTAGGTTTGCTAAAAACTGAGTACTTATTCATAATTAATGACTCTTTCCAGGATTTACAAAGTCCTTGAAAGCCTAGGACAGATTATATTGAGACCAGTCCCCAAACTCCTGGTATTACTCTTTGAAAATGTTAATAGCTAATAATAACAAGTACTATTAATTGCATGCTTTAATACGTTCCAGAAATTTTGCTAAGTATTTGATATTTTTAATTCATTACTTCTTTAACTTTATAAGAAAAGTACTATTATTGCCAATTTCAGTAAAAAAAGGGACAGAAAATTCTAGACTTTGACAACTTTATAATATCTAACATTTACTGGTGTATTCCTTCATGTTAGATACTTTTACATGAATTACACTTAATGGCCATCACTCTAACCTCATAAAGCATTATGAGCATGTGAGCTCATTTTACAAACAAGGACACACAGGCATAAAGAGATCAGCAGTTACTCCAAGGCCATAGTGAGAGTCGGCTGTTTGCCAGGATCTGAGCTGGGACAGTCTGGCCCTATGGCCTCTCTTCTGCCTTCTGTTGCACAGACCCAGGTAGTGCAAGGTGGAGGCTGGATCAGCTCTCTACATGGTTCCGAATTGTGGGTGCAACCGCTGTTAACCTTATTTTAGTCAGAAGTTAGCTTTAATAAGCTATTTCTTCAACTTGTAATTTGTTGGAATATAGTTCTTAGAAAAATTTACAGAAACAGCCCAACATCGGACCAGATTTTCCTGCTTACGAGTAGAGTGGCATGGTTGCCTTACTCAGGACAACTATGCAAAACGAATTCAGTTCCTCTCAGGAAGTATCCTTGACGATGACGCTGTTACAAAGTGGAACACGAGCCAATGCCTGAGCTCAAGTCCTTTGCTGACAGATCAGAACAGCAGTCACCAGCTCAGAGTCAGTGAGATGTGCTGTGTGAGGGGACCGGACTCAGCAGTGTCCCCTCAGTGCAGATACTTACCACACATTTTACACCTTAGTTAGTGGTTACCAACTATAGACAAAAGCACGTTCCATTCTTAGTAATACTATCTTTCCCTACATGGTATTTCCAGTGGATTGTAAAACAATGATTTCCTAAATACGGGCTGTGGAACTTTCTTTATATGCTTCACACGAAAATTCCAAACAGAAATTTTCCCCAGCCCCCTGCCAAGTCCACAACCAGCATGCACAAAAAGCGTAATTCTCATCCTACGCTTGTGTCTCTGCAAATTGCTCTTTCTGGTTCAAAAGTGGGCACCCAGAGGGCGGGGCTGGGAAAGGCGATGTTGCGGGTTATTCATTTCTACTGCCTCTCCCTGTCTTCTCACCCTCGTCTGATCTCAACTGCCTGTGGCCCTCTCCACGCATTGGCAGGACCCCTGATCCCCACACTGCTCCACTACACGCTGGTGTCACTGTCTCACCCCACGTGGTCCGTGTGGGCTTCTGGGCCATGGCCAGGTGCTGCAGAGGAGCAGTGTGAGGCTGGTGCAGCCTCTGATGCCGGAGGCAGCTCAGCATCTCTGGACACAGCACTAGCCATTTCCTTTCCATGCACTCAAAGACGTTAACCGCTTTGCGCTCCCTGTCTGCCAGACACACTCCCACCCTGGGGCTTTCATGTGGAGGTGTGTCTCGGGACTCCTGAGCCAGGCCTGGGACGCTCTCTGGGAGCACGTCCCAGAGAGTTGCAGGGCACAGCTGTCGGGGCCCCAGGGACCCCAGGGATGGGCATGGCTACTTCTGCAGGGGCTGCTTCTGCTCCCCTCCTGCTCTTATAAGACCCCCAGACTCCCTTGCAGTCACTTTCCCATTCCATTTCAGTCCTTGCAAACCCTTGCGTAACCGTCACATTATTCTTTCAAAGGAGGGATAAGGAGGGGATGCATGCTACATATTTATCAACGTCAAGTATAATTTGCCTTGTGGTGAAATTAGGTTATCTGCATGTCTAGAATAAATTATCTAACATATACTTTGTGTTGGTCAATTATACTAATAAATGCACTTTTAAAATCCAAATCTTATTTTACAGATAGGATAATAAAAAAAGCTTATCGTGTTTACTACTGTTCCCTTGCAGTCTGTAATTCAAAAATAAGATTTTCTTATTCTGTTCTTTACAACTTTATGTTAAATCAAATACTAAATAGTGAATCTTATATCCATGCTCTTCTCTCTTCTCAATGTTTAAAAATTGCAAACCCTATGTCACTTTATTTACCTCCAAGTCTTGCTCTGATGGAAACGTCTGGTGTTGCCCTGGAATTCCATTTCCGGTCTTGTTTTAATTCTTCTAAGAACAGTGTTTGCCTTTTCAGTGTCATTTGCAATCCCGTGTCTGGCCTGGGGACTCGTTGTTGAGGTTTCACATCACCAAAGTCCACCAGGCTTGGTATAGTTCTGCCAATGCTAGGTTTTAAATCAGCATCAGCCCCGGGACTCAAAAACCCTGAACAGGGGTCACCCAAGGGCACATCATCACGAAGCGGAAATAATGGATAGTCTGGCCCACGTGGTGGGGGGTAAGGGTAGTGTAAGTGATAGTCTGGCACGCCTAAAGTGGGATAAGGGTGGAATTTAAGGAAGCTGGGGTTGCATTTCTTTTCCATTCTGCCAAAGTCATGTCTGTCCTCAACTCCTTTCACAAACGGCATGTTCATTTTTCTTAGGAGGTTATAGTAATGTGGGTAATCTATATTCTCAACAGGGTTTATTCCTGAAAAAATGGACTGTTCAGAGATACTTATCTTTCCAGGGGTGTGCTGTGAGTACATATCCATAGCCTCTCTCTCTTTTAGAATTTTGGATGACTATAAACTGTTTCTGATGACTCCTTTCTCTGCAACCACAAAACGTGTACTTCCAATAGTTGAGAATTGGTTAACTTATCATAATATTATTGACTTAGCTTTCTAAATATTTACACAGTAGTGTTTCCTTTCTGTTTTAAAGGTGAGAATTTTTTTTCTTGACTAAAAGCCACATAGGGCAGTAACAGACCAGGACAGAAAAACAAAACAGAACCTTTGCTGCGTGGTAACAGCTAGAACTGTAACACATAGGATCACTCATTCCTCCCTGTTAAAGGTGGCAATGCACATTGTCATTAGACATTGTGTCGTCATAGTTGCCGGGAACTGCATTCTTCAATGTACTTGCACCAGCTGGGTGAGATGTGGTCCTATCGCAGGTCTGCTCCCATTGAGTAAATCCTCCTAGCTCCAGAAAGCAGAGACACGGTTCTCTTTAACGCGTTCAGGAGAGAAATTCCCTCGCAGGCTGGTGGATGGTTTTATCTATTTTTCTGAACTTAAGTGATAAAAGACCAACTTCCAGGCTGCGCATGGCATGAAGATCAACTGTATGTCGTGGCGTCCTCTGTTCTTCTCACTCAGCTTCTTCCTGGGGCTGAAGACCTTTCCGGCGGTCCCAGCGCTGTGCGTTTACCCCCCGGAAGTCCCACACCTATGTAAGGAACTAATGGCTGCCATTGGGAGATCGAGGCCATCCTCCGAGGGCTGCGGGTCTACGGACTCCCTCAATGCTCACTGCCTGTCGTTCAGGGCTGGCCCCCAGGCCAAGCCGCAGTCTCCCACCAGCTAACGAAAGCGCCTTCTCTGGGCGCACGGGAAGGCGAAGGCGCGGGCTCCCGGGCCCGCGGCTGCTTTCTAAGTTCCAGAACCCTTGACAGGTCGCCCGTGCTCCTAAGATTCCCTGGGCGGCGGCGTGGTCCCGAAGGCCCAGGCTCGTCCCGCAGGGCAGGTTGACACGGCCGTTCTTCGGCAACCTCAACGGGCCTCGGCCCGGCGGCCATATTGGCCCGGCCCCGCCCCCACCGGCGGAAATAGAGGTTCGTTCTTCCGGCCGCCATTCCGGTCCGCCGCCCGCCAACTTCCGGTGCGGGGGCGGGCGCGCGCTGGGTAACGACGGGTGGCGCCGACGGTCGGCAGGTGGCGGGCGGCGGCGTGTGGATGGAGGCCTCGGCCCCCGGCCGGGCGCGGCGGGGCAGGCGGCAGGCCCGGGCCGCGGGCTTCCCGCTCTTCCGGGCCGCGGTCGTCCTGCTCTCTGCTTTCGTAGTGCAGGCGCCCCCGGCAGGTGAGGCCTCCGCGCCGCCGCTGGTCGGCCTGGGCGTGGCTCCGGACGTGGGCGTTTGTGTCACGGGCACCGCGGACCTCACCTGGCAGGAGTCCTGGGGAGGAACCCGCAGACACGGCAGCGCAGGACGGGGACGTTAATACCGTGTGCACAGTCACGTTTTCCAGTTGGGTCGGCTGTTATTAAACGCCGGCCGCTGAGCGGCCGGTGCGGCTTCGCCAGCGCCACCTGCGCCTGGGTGGTGCTCCGTGTGGTTTCCAAAGGCGCCGGCGGCCCCGATTTGTGGCCTTCCGCGGTGCTGGAGCGCCATCTGTTGGTTTTAGCAATAAATGCAGGGAACGCTGGGTTTTCAGTTTTGACATCTTGCTGCCCCTGTTTGTTTCCTCCGTTGTGGCCACTCAACCGAAATACTTTTCCATCCTGTTTTCAAATTACATCTAAGATGCTGATGAACAAACACGGAAGTGAGAGTTGACTTGAACTGTTGTCATGCAACTAGACAGGGTTTGCTGCGTTTTTTTGTGTTCAGATTTTAGGCTTTAAAATAAATAAAGTATCTCCGAGACTTAATAATAGAAAACACGAAAGTGATTTGTTTAAAATGCTAAAAATTGCTCAAATAGGGGAGAATGTGAAAAGAAATCCTCCCAAGAATATAAACGTAGAAGGGCTGTGGAGATGGGCACGGAGAAAGGAAGAGGAAGGAAAGGAGTGAAGATGATAGGAAAAAACACATCTAGGCCACAGGACTGTAAAGGTCCATCTTGTCGTAGAAGCAGGAAGTAGCCAGTAACCTTTCATTATCCTTCAGGGAACGGGTGCTTCTCGAGCTCGGCCCGGGGCCCTATACTATATAACGGTGGGGCGTGCGTGCCTTAATAAGAAAATCAGACTTAAGGGTATAAGAGGTACAATAAGCAGGCAATATTGTAACCTGGACACTGTGAAGAATAAAGACTGATGGTAACCCATTTTATAGTTTATAAAATATCCCATTCAATTCCTGCAACAACTCCATAAGTCTGGAATTTAGTCTCATTTTGCAGATGAGAAAATTGAAGGGTTTAAACTCAGGTCTTTTGACTTTGAACGCCATACTCTTTTCGCTTTATTCCCTCTCTCTTCAAGGATTTGGGTAATGCTTTATTTGCAGCGTTTTTTTAAAACTGCTCCTCCCATTCGTTCTGTGCCCACTAGTATGTCCATCACACTTGCCCATTCAACAGTGACCGGAGAATAGCAAAGTATATCATATTAAACAATTGTTATGTAATACTATGTGCAAGATACAGTGCTTGGTACTCATTCTTGATGATTTGGCACAAACACTGGTCCTATTAGCAATGGAGCTTTTAATAAGGAAAATATGTATGTGCACAAAGAACTGTACTACAGTGTAGAATGGGTGTTAGGAGAGAGGTGCCAGTGATCAATTGGGAAAGGTCAGGAAGGAGATTGGCAAACAGGAAGTTTGAAGGAGGAGGGGACATCACATGATCTGCATCTCAAAGGAGGCTGGATTTAGACTTTTACAAATGAAGAGAGTATTCTAAGTGAGCATAGAAAAAGCTGGAGGGAAGAGATAATGGGGGAAGTGGGGGAGAGGTTAGTTTTATTGGCATGATACAGCTGGAACAGGGTCACCAGTGTCAGGGGACATAGACTAATGGTTCACCCCTTCAACCAAGATCAAGTGTACTATGATGCTGTGCTATTTGAATGTCTTAGAATTTCTCACAAGGCAGATTGTTTCTCATTTCTTTTTTTTTTTTTTTGATAGTTGGGCATTTGATTCGATTACCAAGAGGTTTTCACTTGTCCAAAGATGTGCTGAAAATAGTGGGATCACCAAACTATCCAGGTATCAATAGATTACCTGTAATTTTCAGAAAATAATTAGCATTGATTTAAGTTTTATCAGCCTTGTCCAAAAGTCTGCTGTTCCTCAGCTGTCATCATCTCCTATGGCCTCTTCCTTCTGTGACAGTGTATTAAAGTTGTTTCCATATAGTTAAATTAATCCAAACCTAATCTCCACATGTAACTGCATTAAGTGTGCAGAAATAGTTATTTCTAAAAGTTATGTAATTAGTTACCTATAATGTTTTCTTGTTATTATATAATAATTACCATATTATTAAATGTATACAGTTCAAATATACTAGAAGTTTTTCAAGTGAGATCTATATATCATAAAGATTTTGGATGCCTAAGATTTTGCAGGCATAGCAAGTAATCATTTTTTGAATATTTTCTTAATCAGGTAAATTCACGTGTCTTAAAATCCCTCCAGTAAAGCATATAATCCAGTAGTTTTTAGTATATTAATAAGTTTGTGCAACCACCAACTCTGCGTAATTTTATATTTCATCATCCCATAAAGAAATGCCATATCTATTAAGTGATCATATTATAGCTCCTGGAAACCACTGATCTGTTTCCTGTTTCTGTGAATTTGCTTATCCTGGAAACTTCATATAAGTGGAATGACACGTGTGTGGCATTTTGTGTCTGGCTCCTTTCACTTAGCACAGTGTTTCCCAGGTCCATTCATATTCCTGAATGTGTCAGTACTTTACTTCTTCTCGTAGCTGACTAATATTCCATTGTGTGGGTGTGCCACTTGTGCACACCCATCAGTTGATGGGTGTTTGAGTAGCTTCCACTTACTGGCTGTTTTAAATAATGATGTTGTGAGCATTGCTGGGCGAGTGTCTCTGTGCATGCACACTTCCAATCTGCTTCGTCCCTGTGCAGTGGACTCTCACTGTGGTTTTGATTTGCATTTCCCTAATGAGCAATGAGGTCGAACCTCTTCTGTGTTTGTGAGCCGTTCACATACCTTTGTGTAGACATGCCTATTAAAGTTCCTCACCCATTTTTAAATTGGGTTGGTGTTTTTATTGTTGAGTTGCGTTTTTTTTAATACATTCTGGGTACTAGACTCTTACCAGACATTTGACTTGAAAATACTTTCTCCATTCTGTGGACTGTGCTGTCATTTTTTGAAATTGTGTCCCTTAAAGGACACGTTTCAAACTTTGACGAAGTCTGATTTCCTTTTTTAGTTTGGTGCTGGCACTTTGGATGTTGTGCCTTCAAAACAATTGCATAATCAGAACTCATGAAGTTTTAATCCTGTGTTTTTATAGGACTGTTATGATTTAGCTCTTATGTTAGATTTCTAACCATTTTCAATTAATTTTGAATATGGTATGATGTAGGAGATAATACTTTTTTTTCACATGGATATCCAGTTGTTCCAAAACCACTTGTTCAAGAGGATTTTCATTCTCAAGACAAGAGGAATTGTCTTGGTGCTCCTGTTGAAAAGCAGTTTCCCATAGATGTCAATTTTTTTTCCTGGACTCTAAATTCTGTTCCATTGACCTATATGTCTGCCCTTCGGCCAGTACTACACTGTCTCCATTACTGCTGTTTTATACTAAGTTTTGAAGTCATTAAGGATGGTTCGTTGAAATTTGCCACTTTAGAGATTGCTCTGACTATTCTGGGTCCCTTGAAATTCCATGTTAACTCTAGCATTAACTTGTCAGTTTATGCAAAAGTCCATTGGGATTTTAATGTGGATTACCTTAAATACGCAGATTGACTTTGGGATACTACCACTTTAACACTACTAAGTCTTCCAATTCATGAACCTGAGTTGGAAGTTCACTGAACGTGAACTAAAACATCACTGATGTTTTATGTGTTTAATTTAGGTGTTTAATTTCCCTCAGTGATGTTTTGTGGTTGTCAGTGTACAAGCCTTATACTTCTTTTGTTAAATTTATTCCTAAATATTTTACCTTTTTGATGTTATTGTAAATGCAGTGGTTTTTTTAATCTAGTTTTTGGACTGATCACTCCTATTATCTAGGAATACGACTGAGTGCTGCAAACTAATATTGTGTCCTGCCACCTTGCCGAACCTTTTATTAGCTCCAGTGTGTGTGTGTGTGTGTGTAAGGGGAGGGGGAATTGATCTTTAGGGTTTTCTATATGTGACATCATGTCATTTGCAAATAGAGGTAGTTTTATTTCTTTCTGTCCAATCTGTATGTTTTTTTTCCATTGCCACTTGCTCCAGCTAGGAACTCCTCCAATTCAGTGCTGATGATAGGAGATACCTTAATCTTATCCCTGATCTTAGAGGGAGGGAAAGGTTTCTGACTTTCACTAGTAAGTATAATGGTAGCTGGGAGCTTTTTGTAGAAGCCCTTTATCAGGTGGAAAAGGTACCCTTCTGTTCCTAGTTTGTTAACTGCCTGAGGCATTATTGTGAAAGGGTGTTGGGCTTTGTCAAATACTCTTTCTGCATATATTGAGATGACCGTGGGGTTTTGTCCTTTATTCTAGTGATGTGATATGGTATTACATGGAATGATTTTTGTACTTTGAACTAGCCTTGCATTCCTGGGATAAATAGCCATTGATTTGACGTATAATCCTTTTTCATGCTGCTGGGCTTGGCTGCTAACATCTGAAGGATTTTTATGTCTTTGTTCATGAGGGAGATTCATCTGTCGTGTTCTTGTGTTGCACCTGTCAGATGTTGGTCTCAGGGTAACAGTGGCTCTGTAGAATGAGGTGGGGTGTGTTCCCGCCAATTGTATTTTTGGGAAAGGTGTGGGAGCTATTGTGGATTAATTCTGCTTTACTTGTTTGTAAAAACTCACCAGTGAATTCATCTGGGGTGGACTTTTCTTTGTGGGAAGTTTTCTGATCACTAATACAAACAATGTGCTTGTTTTAGGTCTATTCGGACTTCCTATTGCATTACGGCCCCAGGTGAGAAGTAAGCCACTGATTGCACTGAGGACCAAATTTATGTAATGCATTGCTTCCCTCTTGCTGTCCTCAAAATTCTGCCTTTGTTTTTGGATGCTGACTGCTATTCATGATGTGTCTGGGTGTGGGTCTCTGAATTTATTGTAGTTTGAGTTCATTAGCATCTTGGAAGGGTAGATTCATGGTTTTATAAAATCGGTTTTGGGAAGATTTTGCCATCATTTCTCAAATATTTTTCTGTCCCCTTTTCTCCAGTTTTTAATGGGACTTTTGTTATGTATGCACTGACATGCTTGATGGCTCCTCACAGGTTTATGGGGACTATGCATCTATAGTTATTCTTTTTATCTGCTTGTTAGATTGGATGATCCTAAACTGATTTATCCTCAAGTTCATTTTTTGTTTAACCAGCTCAGATCTGGTGTTAATTCTTTAT
This sequence comes from Carollia perspicillata, assembly GCA_004027735.1. Lineage (NCBI taxonomy): Eukaryota > Metazoa > Chordata > Mammalia > Chiroptera > Phyllostomidae > Carollia > Carollia perspicillata. The sequence continues at coordinate 878 of PVKM010030908.1, read as the reverse complement.
AATGAATTTGCCAATTCAGTTAGGCTTTGTAGTCCAGCATTTCTTTTGATTCTTTTAAATAATTGCTGTCTCTTTATTGGTAGTCTCTATCTGAAGAGCTGTCATTTTCCTGATTCTCTTCAGCAGGTTAGGAACGATGTTCTTCAATCATATTTAAGATAACGGAGTTAAACGTCTCCGTGTGGTGAGTCCGAACTCCAGGCCTCCTCGGAGACCATGTATCTTGGCTGCTCTCTTCTCTTCCTGTCCGTGACTCTGCTTTCTTGGTTTTGCCTGCTTCATATTTGTGGTTGAAAACTGGACTGTTTAAGTCACGCTATGCAGCAGCTCTGGAGATTCCCCCTGCTCGGGCGTCGGTGTGGTCGCTCCTTGTTGTGAGTGTTTGTCAGCAACTTCTCTGGGCTCAGCTCGCTCGGTGAAGCTAATGGCTGCGGGAGACCCATCAGCCACCCGGAGCGGGCCTGCCTCCCAGTCCCTGCTGAGGGCCCTCGAGTGCTCATCACGGCATCCCTGGAACATTAGCCGGCTGCTGGCAGCTCGACTGCCGTGCAGAGCCTCAGCTTTGGCCGGAGGTGAGAACTCGGAGTCTCTGGGTCTTCAGTGAGCATGCCCGTCTCGGTCACACATCCCATCTGTCCATGCATGGGACCCCCTGTTTCCCCAGAGGTATAGCGGAACTTCTGGAGTTCTCATGGGCATGCACTTCCCCTTGGCTCCCCTGGGCTGTTACTCGGTGTGTCAGGCGGGCACAGCCAAAGGACAGCCTCTGGGTGTCTGTGACAAACAGCCTTGGGAGAGAGCTTTGTACAGCGAGTGCGCTCCAAATCAGGTCAAGTGAAATCATCCTTGTGAGCAGTATCTTTTGGGAAACTGCCAGA
>PVKM010030907.1:0-17054 GCA_004027735.1 Carollia perspicillata | reverse complement strand
GTAGGGGGCGTGTGAGAGACGATCCATGGATGTTTCTCTCACTCATCCATGTTTCTATCCCTCTTTTTCTCCCTCCCTTCCTCTGTCTCTGAAAGTAAGTACATAAAATCTTTAAAAACAACACACAATGAGATGTCACGTCGCACCTGTCAGAATGGCTATCATCAATAAATCAACAAACAAGTGTTGGTGAGGATGCGGAGAAAAGGGAAGCCTTAAGCACTATGGGTGGGGGTGCATATTGGTGCAACCACTATGGAAAGCAGTGTGTTCTCAAACAATTAAAAATAAAACTGCCTATGACCCAATGAGTCCACTCCTGTGTGTATATTTGAAGAAATCCAAAACACTAACTCAAAAAGATATATGCACCTCTATGTTCATTGCAGCGTTCTTTACAATCACCAAGAGGTGGAAGCAACCCTAGTGTCCATCGACAGATGAGTGGATCAAAAAGCTGTGGTGTGTGTGTATATATGTATATGTACAATGGAATACAGCCATAAAAAAGAATGAAATCTTACCATTTGCAACAACACAGATGGACCCAGAGGGTGTTATGCTAAGTGAAATAAGTCAGACAGAGAAAGACAAATAGCCTATGATTTCACTTGTACTTGGAGTCTTAAGAACAAAATAAACAAATAAAGCAGAAACAGACTCGTAGATGCAGAGAACAAACTGATGGTTGCCCGAAGGGAAGTGGGTAGGGAGCTGGGTGAAAAGGGTGAAGGGATTAAGCAGTACAAATTGGTAGTTACAAAACAGTTACAGGGATGTAAAGTCCAGCATAGGGAATATGGTTGATACTATTTTAATAACTACGTACAGTGCCAGACGGATACTGGACTTATCAAGAGGGTCACTTTGTGAATTATGTAATTGTCTAACCACCATGTTGTATACCTGAAACAAATAAAAAATGATACTGAAAGTCAACTGTGATTGAGAAATAAAATTTAAAAAAACGCTAAATTAAATGTTAAAAACGCAGAACCCTGGGCCCTACTGCAGACAACTGAATCCGGGGGTCCAGGACCAATGCGCACAAAGGCCTGAGACCCTCAGTGTGGCCACCCCGAACTCGTTGCCCTGCACTGATTAGGCCTCCGGGCCTCTGTTGAGGCTGCACTAATGTTTCCCCTTTCTTCAAGGCGCAGCTTAAATGTCATCTCTCCTGCAAAGCCGTGCCTGCTCCGTGGCAGAACAAATTCCCCACCCACTCTGCTCCTGCAGCACCTGGCACCCGCCTCTATTACAGACCGCATGTATTACACTGCGCGTAACTGTGTTCGCCTGCACGCCTTCCTGGCCAGAACGGCAGCTCCACCAGAGCAAGGCCTCAGACTGCCTGCAGTCCCCAGCACAGTGAATGCCACACAGCAGGCGCTCGATAAATGTCAACTAGTTTGAATCGTATCTTACCACCTCTTGGCTCCTGGATACTAAACAGAATGCTCGGCACCCGACAGGTGTCATTACATTGATATCGGACAGATGAGTTATCAAAGGATGGGTGAAAGTGTGAGTGAATGGTGGAAAGCAAATAAATTAATGATGCATTTTCATCATTGCTTAATATTGTGCATGCCTGAGACTATCTCTAACCTAAAGGATGTGTGAATTGGGTCAGAAGTGACCCTGGGACCTTGGGTTCCAGATTCACTGGTGAAATCACCAAAGTTCCGATGGTAATTAGCAATGGCACTATTGCCAGGATGAGTGCACGTGACAAGCACAGCGCCACCTTGCAACACAGTTTCTCTGTCATCAGCCGGGAACTCCATCCTCACTTATTGCATGTAGCACTTCATCTTGCAGGGTCCACAGAGACCCTATTGATACTGCTCAGAGGGAAATCTGACACCCATTGCGAAGAGCTGGCAGAAATCAGCTTCAAGACTCTGAGGCTGGGGCAGGGGCAGCGCTGTTCCAGGGCTGTAGGGCTTGTGCAGAGGCAGACACGTGTCCCTTCTACCCTGGCTTCCCTGTTTACTGTCTGCATGATATTGGACAAATCAACCAATGGCTCCAACTCTCAGCTTCTCTCCGCATAAGACGAGATCGCCTCGTGCTCCTCACCCTCACAGTGACTGACTGAGATCACATATGTTATGTGACTGGCACACAGTCATCACCCAGAAATGTTACTGCTCTACCGCTGAGACCAGGACAACTAGAATCCTGTCAGCCACTGAGGGGTTCGGCCTGGGGCTGACCTGGGAGCTGGAGTGACAGGAGTCAGGCAGGAAACCAGGTCTCAGCCGTGGATTAGGGATGGATTCTGGGGTTTAGAGGAGACTTCCTGCTCCCGGGTGGGACTGAGCGTGGAAGCTGATCTTCATTCTGCTTTGGGTTCTAGGTGTTCCAGGACCAAATGATGCAGCCCGGTGGGCAGCCAGGAGGATGTGGCTGGACGGGAGCCTCGGCCCTGGAGGGAAACCCCAGTGACTCTGCTTCCAGTCTGAAATGAGGGCTCTTTGGCCCCAACTCTGGTGCCCACGTTTGCTGCCTCCACAGTTAACCGAGTAGCTTTAGCTGCACTGTAGCCGCAAAGGGGAAGTGAAACCATAATGTGGCCCCTGACACTGGGCTCCCGTTTCAAACAGGAAACTGGAAATGGAGTCCCAGGCGGCCCTTGGGTTTTTCCTGTAAGACATTCAATAATGGGAACTTCCTCTCTCTGTGTCTGTAGGTACTGTTGCCACTCAGTCCTCCAGCTCAGACTCCAAGTGGGAAGGGGCCTCCCAACAGATGCCCCTCCTTCGCCAGGCCATGTTCTTGCCTGATGAGCCAGGCTAGAGAGAGGCTCCATTACTGGGTTCCCCTGGGGACCCTGGGACAGAGGCTGAGCTTGGGGATCAGATCACACAGCCTCACCTAACTGGAAACATAGCTGAGGACCCAGGGCAGGAACTGGGCAGAGGAAGATGGGGGGCTGAGTGGCAGAGGAGGGGGTGGCCTGACAGATGTAACAGACCTGGACCTCTCCGTGCTCCCCAGGACTTCACAGTAAACAAAGCCGGAGAGAAGCCTGAGATCGCCAATGTCTGGGAAACAGCGACATCTCCTGGCTGCCTGCTGCCACAGCCCTCCTCCTTGGTCAGAGAACCACGGCTTTCAGAGACCCGTCCTGGATGCCGGAGGCCTTTAGAACAGCGATGTTCAACCTCATTTTATCTCACAGCACACATAAACTAATTGCTAAAATTCCGCAGCACACCAAAAATATTATATTTTTTGCTAATCTAACAAAAAAATAGGTATAATTTTGATGCATTCACACCGGATGGCTATTGTACTGGCTACTGTTATTTTTTTATTTTTATGTTTTAATTTGACAAACTAAGGGAAAAGCGGTCAATGCCCCTGACTACATAGATAGGCATGGCATGTTTTAAAAATTCTTGCGGCACACAGTTTGAAAATCGCTGCCTTAGAAGCCTGGAACAAAGAGGGTGTGGCCTCTGATTCCCTCCGTCTGGGGTTGGAGCCCCGGAGTCTGCATTTCTAACAAATTACATCTCAATAAAGCTGGGGGGGGGGAAGGAAGGTGTAGAGGGCTCAGCGATAAATCAGATCTGGTCTCAGATACCCCCGGGTCTCAGGAAAGTGGACACCTTTCCATGTGTAAAATCAGTCAACCACGGGCCAGGCCAGGCAGGAGGAGCAGGTGCGGGGACGCTTCTCGGAGAGTTGGGATCCAAGAGGATCTCCATCAGAGAGAGGCTGCCCGAAGGATCGGCTGGGGCAGGCTTTCTGTGGCAGCTGCCAGGCACCTGCACCGCATCTCCCAGCCCAGGAGGACAGCCCGGTTAACACCGACAATGACCGACTCTGGGTAGCCCCAAAGACGCCAAGAAAGGTGTCTGCTCAAAACGTGGGACCAACATTTCCAATCCACCCAGAGCCACTTAACTGATCAGCTTAGTCTTGTACAATCGACTCCATCTTTTTAAAAAGAGCCTTTCTGATGACCTTCTTCAATCAGAGTTTTCCAGAAAGGAATGAACTTCTGAATCACCATCCAATCACAGACCCTTGTGCTTGGATAGGATGTGAAGTAGGAGAAAGGAGCCTATCAGCCCCATTTTACAGAAGAGGAAACTGAGGCTCAGGGAAGTCGGATGATTCTGCCTGAGTCCACCCTGTCAGGCCAACCACTCAGACCCGGCCCTTCCCTCCGCGCAGCACGCATGAGTGCTTCTGTGCCGCTGCTGCGGACTCCGTAAAAACGGGCCTGGGAGGCAGGGGCAAGGGAATCTGGGAGTCTGGGGTCCAGGCCTCCCCGTCTCTGCACAGTGGCCTCGGGCTGGGAAAGCTGCCATCATCCAGGGAGGGTAATGAAAGCAGCTTTTACAAAGCAGGGTCTGAGGCCGTCAGACAGGCCCCCTTTGTCAACTTCCCCTGCCCACCCCTCAGCCCCCATGCCCATGGCCTTCAGCATCATCCTCTGTGAATGGCTGGCTCTGACCGACTGGAAATTTGCAACACAAATGCTCAGCTTGTCTCTCCGTGGAGTCCCACTGCCCTAGCCCTTTTGGGGCCTTTTAAAGCCTGCCTTTCTCTGGGTGCTTTTTTTTCCCACCGCCCCAGCCCCCAGCCCCTAGATGCAGGCAGGATCGCTAATTAACGCTGGGTTAAAACCCCACCCTGAGGTGAGGACCGGGTGGCAAGTGAGGCGAGGCATTCCCACACCGCCTCGCCTCTCGGAGGATCAGGATGCAGCGGCAGCAGGAATTGGGCAGGGGAGTGGGGGCGGTGCTGGGCTCTTGCTCTCAAGGCTCCTTCTGGCTTCTTCCCGCCATCCTCTTCCTCCACGGGTTTGAGAATTGGCTGCCAATAAAGCTTGTCACCCAAGATGGCTGCCAGCTCCCCTCCCACCACCACCCCTCCTGGCTTTCAGAGCTCAGCTCTGATCCTAAGAACTAGAATTAACAACTGTCGCTCGCCAAGTGTTGCAGACACTTTACATGAAGTCTCTGATCCTCACAACAACCTGGGGAAGCAGGGATCATCGCCCTCACTGCAGGGATGTGGCCACGGAGGCTCAGAGAGATTAAACACCTTGCCAGAATCAAACAGCTTGCAAGCAACAGAGCTGGGTTTCAAATCCAACCCCATTTGCCACCCAAACTCGCGTCTCCTGTTTTAGGTCTTTCTCTGCTCCCGTCTGATGCTCTCCCGGCTTCACTGTGTGCCTCTGCTCCTCTCTCCACTCTTTTTGACCCTGTCTGGGTCTACCTGCCTGAGGGATTCCCCGGCTCCTCCCATGCCTGCCCCCTGCAGCTCTCTCAAAGCAAGTGCATGCCACTTTCCTCTTAGCCCCCAAGAAAATGCCATTTGGGGGAGAAAAGGCCCGCCCCACTCTCCTAATGGCAGAAATGGGGCCAGGACTTCTAGAGATGGACTGCTAATCCAGCGAGCTCTGTGTGAGCCTAATTAGGTGCTTAATAGGTGTTTCTGGGGCAAGGAAACAAATTCTTCTTTAAGAACTGGTGGGGGGGCCCTTCAGAACTATTCCTGGAAGTGTAAATGGTACTAACACTTCTGAAAATATTTTTGGCAGTTTCTTAAAAAGTTAAACCTTACCATATGACCCAGCAGTTCCACTCCGAGGTACCTACCCAAAAGCAAAGAAAGCATATGTTTGCACAAAATACACATGTGTTCTTAGCAGCATTATTCATGATAGCTCCACACTGGAATCAACCTAAATGTCCAGCAAGGTGAGTGGGTAAAAAACAGTGGTACATCCATACAGTTGAATACTACTCAGCCATGAAAAAGGAAACTGACTCCTGACATGGGGTCAACATGGATGAATCTCAGAAAATGTAGGCTGAATGAAAGAAGTCTGACACCAAAAACTACATGTTATAAGATTCCATTTCTGTGACCTTTCCAGCAACAGAAAAACTTCAGAAACAAGAAGCAGGTCAGTGGTTGCCCAAGGCTGGGGACAGGAGAGGGAATTGACAGCAGATTGGCCGTAGGGAACGTTTGGGATGATGGAAGGTGTTCTAAAACAGGGTGGGGTAATGGTGGCACATCTGTAAACTTGTGTAAACAAGTTCACAAGTGTAAACTTGTGAAAACTCATTGAACCATAGTCCTCAAACAGTGACTTTTATGGTATGTGAATTATACTTTAATATAGCTGTTAGAGTTCCTTTAAAAAAAAAAGTAAAAGAAAAGCTAGTGACCATGGAAGGGCCTTAGGAGGTCATCAGGTTGGGGTGGGGCACTGAATTTGAAGTCAAAACCTTTGAGTCCTGGCTCTCCCACTGCCCAGCTGTGTGACTGTGGGTAAGTGGGTAACCTCTCTGCTCCTCATTTATAACAACAACCATAATAGCAATGGTAAGAGCTAGTTTATGAGACTGACTCTGTGCCAGGCCCTTGCTATATGCACTATTTCACTTAATCCTCACTCAAAAGCCCATTTCATTGATGAGGAAACTGAGACCAGGCATGAAGTCCTTAGTGTAATGCCCAGCAAAGAGCTCCAAATGGGGTTGAATTCTGATCCCCATGGCAACTCTGGGGGTCCCTCATCTGCACTCTGGTCTGAGGTCCATCCCGGCTGCCCAGTTCTATGTGGTTTCCACTTTGCATCTGCTGAGATAACCCCACAGCTCCCAACTGTATGAGAGCCCATTGGCCTGGGGGATCCCACCTGTTCCATCTGCCACCTGCTGCTGTGACCTGTCAGCCCTCTCAATCCCTGGGGTTCTGGCTGGACCACTTCATGTCCAGGCTGGCAGGGTGACATGCCACTCAGTCCCTGCTTGTCTGGGAACATCCCATGTTTGCCTGGCAAAGGCTAAGAAGCGGTATCATAAAATACCATTGCTAGGAGTTTCCTTCAGAAAGCAGACCCAGGGAGGTGCCTCAGGTACAGGCCAAGGGAGTCTCCACTCATCCCTCTTCCACCAGGACAGCCCGATTCATTTTTAAAACCTGTTTTACACACTGTGCTTCTCCAGAAGATTTCCAAAGAAAGGGGTATGCCACTTTTTCAGGAGTGTGATGGCTGTCGTCCTCTGCCAACTCTTGACTTTCCGGGTGCAGAAACTGCAGTGGGAATAACGTGCTCAGGGTCACAGAGGCTGTGGCTGACAGACACAGGAGGGGCGGCAGGTGTCTGGACTTGAAGCTGAGAGCCCCTCCCTACCCCTCCGCAGCGGCCGCCAAACAGGAAAACAGCACTTCTGCTTCCCACACGTTCATGCCATTTCTTGGAGATCCTTTAGCGACAGGCTAGAGAAATCTGGAAGCACGACGACGCTCCCAGGGTTTCCCATCTCTTCCCTCTCAACTCACACATCTCTGGCGTGACTACGGATTCGGCTGCCTCGACACGTGTCAGTGGAAGCTTCCCGGGCAAGGTGCCCGCACCAGCCTGGGACCACGGCAGGTGTAAATCAAAGAGAGGAAAATCTTGATGATTGGACGACAAGGGAGATGGCGAACAACTTTCTTACTACGGAGAGAAAAACGCTTATCTATAGATTGACTCCCCCTCGAGTGAAATGGACTTGCACGGGGACAAAATTACATGAACTTTTTTAAGGGCACGTCGGTCTCAGAGAGGCAACGGACCCTTGGTGTCTTCACTGTGAGGGCCACCCCCGTGATCGGAGTAGCAGTGTTGCACTCTCTGTGCTCCTTGGAATAATATTATAACCTTGGACTCGGTCCACGCCCTCGAAAATGAAGGGATAGTCCCATACGCGTCTCCGTTTGTGTGGCGCCAACCTCTTTCCCCTGTTAGGGCTTGTCAGCGTGGTGCTAAAAATGGCCCCTTGGTTGACTTGTGAGTAATTGATTCTCTGACGCTGACAACACTTAGGGAAATGAAGGTATAAATGATGGCAGCGCTGCGCAGCCACGGAAGCAAACGCGAGCCCGAGGTGGGTGGGACTGGAGCAGCGCCTCGCAGCACAGGGAGACCCGCCACATCGCAGGCGACAGGGGGCAAGAGAGTTGACCTTCTCGCCCACGCGGGAACACCAAGTCAGAGAGGCCCACTACCGTCCTCTTTGCCCGCGGACTGGTGAGTACATTTAGGAGCCTCGTTAGGGGCTCTGCAACATGCTTGGTGACAGTCGGAGTTGTATCAAGCTGGGGCGGGGGCAGGGGGAGAACGGTGTGGCGCCTCCACCCTGGAGAAGCAGCAGGCGGATAGGCATCTCGCTGGAGTCTGTCGGAGGCGGGTGAGGTCTCAGTGCTCCTCCAAACGTGTGTAGGCAGGCTTCTGGGGCAAGGCGTGGGCTGGCTAGGTTCCCCTGTTGACAACGGGATGCTGCCCTTTATCAGCAAGGAGCCAAGCGGCTGTGCACATCGATTCTGCACATGGATCACCGAGACCCAATTCCACGTAATTGCCGGGAAATTGATAACATGTCGCCTTCTTGCTCAATTGCAGCTGCGGTCACTCCGTCTAGGTTTTAGACACAATTACCTGCCTCCACCCCGACTGGAAGGAGATGGGGTGTCAGTCTCTTGAGTGACAATTCAAGACAATTCCTCATTAAAAACTTAGATCTCCCGAGACTTGGAACACTACTGGCAAAACAGTTTATAAACTGGGACTAGGGTCCTTAAGTTACAAAGCGGAATATGTGAGAGAGATAAAGGGTTTTTCTCCTTAGGTGTTCAAAAGAGGCCCGGACGGTTTGGGCCCTTGAGACCTGGCCTCCGTCATTAGCTGAAGGCGCGTCCGCAGGATTCCTGTGGCATTTTTGGCCGGAGGTGCCAGCTAACGTGGATCGGCGCCCACTTGCCCCGAGTCCAGACGGCCTCCCATATATCTAATCACAGAATTAGTTTGTAAGCACCGCGGAAAGCTAACTGCTCCCCATAATGAGAGATGAAAGACCCTAAAACGCCCCCCGAGCCAGCCGGGAGTTGTCGATGATGCCGTTGGGCCTGTGCTGCACTTACAGCCTTGAACGCTCTCTCCTTAGACTGGCCACGTGGACGGTGTCTGTCAACAGCGCTTCCATCCGTGGAGACGCAACCTCTATTCTACTGGTAGCACAAGCGGGGCCGTTCTTACTGTTTCCTGTGGGATTTGTCCAGTGGGATTTTCCAACCCCGGATGGCCCAAAGGTTCCAGTGGCGTCCGACCCATCCCTGGGGCACTTGGTTTACGGCAAATGCTGCGCCTCTTGGTTGACCAGACCACGTAGTTGCTCAGCGGCGTTGTGAACGGGGAAGGGGTTACTGGATTTCCTATGACTTGCTCCCCAGATCTGCCCTCTTACCAGGTTATTTTCAACTCCCTAAACCACTGCGTGTGCGTAGGGGTGTGCCAACCAAGCAGGCGTTCCTGTTTGTCCCCCTTCTTTCTTCCCCAGAGACCTGGTGGCAAAGAGCAAAAGCTTTCAGTTTCCCCAGGCCCGTTTCCCGGTTTCCCGTGTGCAGGTGGTGAATTCTGAAGCGCCCCATGAATGGGGACTGCTGTGAATAGGGCATTGTATCGGGGAGGCGGCTGCACTGCACAGAGCAGGAGGAAGTCAGCCGGCCTGGGAATTGCGAGGCCCATTCTGAAGTGCACGCTCCGAAACTAATTAGATGGAGGACCATGGAAAAAGGCCCTTATCTCTGAGCTTGTTTCCTTAGCTATAAAAGGAAGATCACGATACCTGCCCCAGAGGGCCAGTGTGAGGGTGGGCCGTGTGGGCCAGGAGGGCACAGGGGCTGGGAATCACTTGTCCCAGCCCCCGGAGAAGGTGCAGGAGGCGGGGAGGCCAACAGAGGGCTTAAGCCAAGAGCAGGGTTTTGGCTTTGTTCTGGAGGGGTTGGGGGGCTGAGGGCTTCTGAGCAAGCAAGTGGGGTGATTAGGGGCCTAGATGGGCTCAGGCCTTGAAAAGATCGGCCACCAAGAAGAGGAGAAAGCCCAGGCTGCAGCTGGGAGACAGAAAACAGAGTGGTTGTGTCAAGGGGTCCTCCTTGCCTCCAAAGGTCTCCCTGCTGAGGAAACTCCGGTGGTGGGCCCCATCGGAAAAGGGGAGCCACATGTGATACGGTATGAGGAGGAGGACAGAAGACGGAAGGGCCTTGGTTTGGGGACCAAAGACCTAAGCTAGATGCAAAACAGCGTGTCCTGTGGGTGAAGGTGCAGGAGCTCTGGGTGGCACGATGGGTGGATGACACAGGGGAGCCTTCGGGGGCAGATACCACGTTCTCATCTTGTCTCTAGCCCGGCCCTTACCAGAAGCTTAACACGTATTTGCAGGATAAGAGCACTTGACACAATAATAAAAACTTCCTAACAAGAAGAGCTGCCTGGAAATAGGATAGACTTGCTTGAGGTAGTGAGCTCCCTGTCATTCACTGGCAACAACTGCTGGAGCAGGAACTGAAGGATTGCCTGGGGGTAGTAGGGTGGAGGGAGGGTGCACATCCAGGAGGGACTGATGACTGAGGCCCGGATGGCGGCTCCCTCCAGCTCTGGAGGTACGGGGGTCGTGCCTGCACTGAGCTGCCCCAGGTCCTTCCGTGGGTCTCAAGGCATCCCGGGGCCCGTCTGCGCCGACAGCGTTGGCACCTCCCCAGCAGAGGAGGGCTCTTTCCCTGCTGTCTGTTCTTCCTCTAATTGCAGAGTACCGTGGGCAGGCCACAATTAAGGGTAATTACGTGATCTGTGAGATAATTCTGCTGCATGAGCGCCCCAGGTTCCCTTGTCTCTTCCAGGACTCAAATTCTTCGGTGAAACCTGAGTATCTGGAGCAAGATTCATAGCCTTCCCCTCCCTCCGACTCCACGCAAAGCTGAAACAGCTCCTGACTGATACGACTACCCGAGCAGGTCTAATATTAGATCATCGCGGCAAAAGTTGGTGGGGAACTCCCATGTGCCAAACTACAGGGGCTTCGTTTCATAGAATGCTCGTGAGGACCCTCTGCAGTAGACATAGTTATTGAGTCCATTTTATGGATGGGGAAGCGAAACTGGGGCCCAGAAAGGAGGAGCCACTTGCCTTGGGATGCACAGCCAGGGACGGCAGAGCCTGACTGTGGACTTGGGTTTGTCTGACTCAGGGCCCGAGCTGTTAGCCCTGCTCAGCACTGTCAATGCCACGCGGGGCTGGGGGTGACTTGGGAGTCAAGCACTAAGGGAAGATGCTTGCTCCTGCCCTACTCCTTACTGTGGCCTGAATTCCACGTATAATGCCTCACAGGAAGGGGCAGTTTCACCATTATCTTTAATTTCCTGTTCAACCTTATGAAGTAGCAGGGTAGCTTTACCATGCCCATTTTACAGATGGAGAAAATGAGGTCAGAGCCTCGTGACTGGCAGAGGCAGAACTGGAACCCAGGTCTGTCTGACTTTCAGAGTCTGGGCTCTTTTTCCTACCCCACACTTCCAAAGGACAAAGGACCACAGCCTGCAGGGAGCCAAGTCCAGGGCTGGGCCCACCCAGCCAGCGAAGGGCATCTCTGTGGCTATGGCTACAGCTGGCCTTCCCTCCTGTTGTTTTTCCAGGTGCCACCACGAGAGCGAAGGATGCTGCTCTGGGTGTTCTTCCTCATGATCCTAACCTTCAGCAGTGACTCCCACTGCTCCTTGCCCTCCCCGACCCTCAGGTAAGCAGTCCTGCCAACAGGGCTTGGGTTTCCACTGCCTGGAGGAGGCAGGGAAACCATCCCTGCTGGAGGAGGGGTGCTAGGAGGATGCAGAATCAAGCCATCGGCTGGCCTCAGCCACCTCCTCCTCGGGCAGCCCCCACTGCCAGGCACCGGGAGGGGGCCAGACCTGAGCCTGTCCAAGGAGGCTGTCCAGCCCAGGTTCCATCTGTCTCTGGGGATGAGCAGGGCCAAGGGCAACACAAGGGCTTACAGAGACCTGGTGAGTGCAGCTACCTCAGTCCCCTCACGGGGGCCCACTATACCACCCTCTGACCTTTGACTCCTCCCACACAGGATGCCACGGTATGCCGACACCGTCTTCATCAACAGCTTCCGGAAGGTGCTGGCCAAGCTGTCTGCCCGCCAGCATGTCCAGGACGTCATGAGCAGGCCACAGGGGTGAGCAGAGGTTCTTGGGATTGTTTTCTACGCTGCAAGTGCATCGTTTGGGAGGGACCAAGTTCGGCTTCTCCCTCCGCACGGCATCTGTCATTTCTGGACTTGGCAGAGCAGAAGGACCCAGATGTCAAAGCTCAGCCTGCCTCTTGCTATTAAATGATCATTGAATGCCTGAGATGCACCTCTCCCTGTGCCAGGATCCAATAGTAACAATACTGAGGCTCGTCACCAGCTGACCTCGACTCTGTGCCAGAAACAAAGGCTGTACATCGGGACGTTTACGTGTCCCTGGCACAGTGCTGGGCACGGCGATCCCTCAGTAGTGTTAGCCATTACTCCTCGTTTCTTATTTGCTCTTCCTAACAAGCCTAGAAAGCCAGACTCTTACCCCACTGGTCAGAGCCATTAGTAGCTTCTAAAGGATACACACCAGAGACTGCCAGAGCCTGACCCCACGGCCTGCACATTTTGCAGTTTTCTCTTTGAAAAAATTCCAGACTCCCAGAGAAGTTGCATCGGTGGTACAAAGGACTTCCACAGACACTTCCCTGTGTTCAACAGTTCCTAATATTTTATCATACTCTCTTACTCTGTATCTACACCTAGCTACAGATCTATACATACACATGTACACAGTTATTAATATTATTATTTTGCTAAACGATTTGAGAGTAAATTGCAGTCACCATGACCCTGTACTGCGGGGATCTCCCAATATCTAATGAAAAGACATCGTCTTACATAATCGCAGTCTCATTATCACTTCGAGTCCCTGTTTGAATTTCAGCAGTTGTCCCAAAATGTCCTTTATCGCAATCTTTTCTTTTCCTGAGTCGTTTGTCACGTCCCTCCGGTTTCTCTTCATCTGGAACCGCTCCTCAGTCGTTCACGCTGTTGAGGTCTGGTTTGGCGAAGGCCGGTTGTGTGCAGAGCGGCCTCACATGGCAGGTGCCGGATGCGTCCTCGTGGCGGAGGCAGGCTCTGCGGCCGCAGTGATGCGGGATTTTCTCAGTGCGTTTTGTTAGGCGGCGCACGAGGTCGATGTGTCTCGTGGCTAGTGATGGTGACTTGGACCGCTCGGTTAATGTGGCATCTGCCAGATTCCTCCTCTGTGAAGGAATGCTTTTCCCTTTGTCATTAATAATCAGCCTGTGGGGAGGTATTCTGCAAACGGCCATTTCAAAGCCTATTCTCTCACTACGTGCTCATATATTCTGCCTTCCTGCGTGTGGTTGGATCTCATTCGGGTTGGGTGGAAGCATCCGCACCAGATATCAGAAGAGGCCCCGGGACACTCCCTGCTCTGCTCGCTTTGCCTTGCTCGGCCTTTCCCAGGCCTCTCCACGTCCTGCCCAAAGAGCAACCTCAACTGTTTCTCTCTTTCTAATCAATCAGAGAGAGGAACCAGGAGCAAGGAGCAAAGGCACGGCTTGGCCGTCAGGTGGACGGTGTGTGGGAAGGCCAAAAGCAGTTGGCACTGGAGAGCATCCTGGTGGCCCTGGCGAGGAAGCACAGGTAGGAATACGTGTAATTGTGTGTGTGCGTGTGTGCATGACATGTGTGCAGATGTGTATTTAGGGAGCTCAGAGGCTTCCTTCCCCGAAGGTCAGCAGGAAAAGGAAAGAATCTCCTCCTCTCCGAAGGCATGCGGCTCCACCCACCCCTCCTTGCCCACATCAAGACTGGAGCAAAGGGAGAACATGTGAGATAGTGACGAGATCTTATCCACTGCTGTACTCCAACGTGCAGCCAGAGGCCAGGCTCAGGGTCTGTGGCCCAAAACTGTACAGTCTCAATCGTTCTGGGATAGGCCCCGGAGCCTGAATTTTCACCAGTGTCCCGGGGGTTCTGCTGGGCAGGATCTGAGAGGCGTGCCCTGGCTCCCTTGCCAAGTTTGCATAACGATAACGGCGAAGGAAGACCGGCCCCCCTGACACCCTCAGGTAGACCAGTGCGAGCAGCACTCATGGGAGGGAGAGGTGGAATGACAGTCATTGTCCATCTCAGTGACCCTACGTTCCCACGGGGAGTCAGGGAAGATCAGGAATGAGTTTTCCCATTTTACAGGGAGGGAAAACTGAGGCAAGGAAGGGGCAGCAGCTGGCTTCAAGTCAAGGACTGGTGGGCCCAGCCAAGGCCTGCTCTGCTTCTCTGAAACTCCTTCAGAGGAAGTCCATGTAACGGACAAAGTTTCCCCAGAACGGCACAACTGGAGGGGCTCTGCTGTGGTTTTGAGGCCAACTTTCAACTGTGAGCCCAAACATGTCCCAGCACGACTCCGCCAGACACTTCTGGGCCCATTAAGCAAATCCAGTTCCCAACAGAACTCTCCATGCGCTCCTTTGCCTTCCTCCCAACCTAACTAGACACCAAGAGCTCGGAGATCATACCAGCTACAGGCCTGTGGAGATACAAGCAGCAAGCAGCAGGCTGCAGGGCAGCTAGGCTGCTGGGGGTGGGGGCGACAACCAGGCTGGGGGGCAGGGTGCACACCTGGACCCCAGTCTCGTTCTGTGGCCACTTCACTGTGCATGACAAGCGGGCTTCCTCCTCCGTGAAAGCAGGGGGTTAGCACCGTCCCCCTCTAAGGTCTCTGACACCTCTAAGTGTAATGCCTACCCTGTGCCTCTCACACTGGGACTAGGTCGTCATTCACCGGCTTTGTGGCTCCTGCCAGGCGTCAGTGGGGTGCGGTGGCCCCAAGGAGGGCCAACTCCTGAGAAGGCGGGCTTTGGTCCCGCAGGTTAAAAGGCACAGGCTTCACAGAGCTCCAAGTCCCAGAACAGTAGGAAAGGTTCTGGAGGCTGTCACAGCACACTGTCACCCCTCCAGCTCCACTGCTGCAAATACCGCTTCACTGGATGTCACTGGGGAGCCGGGCAAACAGAAACTCAGAGGGAGTTCTGGCGCCGTGGGGATGCAGAGTAAAACAATCTGATCCGCCACATGGCACGCTGCCACACCCACCACACTCGTGTGTGCCCGACAGCCCTGGACCGTAACCGAAGCTTGGATTTGTGTGTCCTCCTGCCTCTTAAAAGTCATCCGATGGCTTTTATGTGCCAGGCTCTGGGCTGAGGGTGCAGCAGTGGTCCTTGCTAACATGGCGCTCATGATGCACCAAGGCAGACAAAACTTAAACAAGCCCTTGTACGGTGATCAATGGTAAGAGACATGACGAGTGTGGTGAGGATGTGTACTGGAGGGAATAACCTAATCTAACCCTGTCTGGGGGTTAGAGGTGACTTCAAGCGGAAGTGACCAGCCTGGGATCTCAGTGGGAGTGAGTTAGCAGAACCGAGGCTAAGAATGAGATTCTTTTTATTATTATTATTATGATTATTTAAAAATTTTTCAACAACAGTTGACATACAATATTATACTAGTTTCTGTTGGACAACATAGTGATTAGACATTTATCGAACTTACAAAGCGATGACCCCGACAAGTCTGGTACCCACCTGACACCATACACGGTTATTGCGATATTATTAACTCTATTCTCTGTGCTGAACCTCCCCATGACTGTTTTTCTAACTGGCAATTTGTTCTTCTTAATCCCTCTGCCTTTTCCTCCCACCCCCCGAACCTGCTCCCATCCGGCAACCATCAATTTGTTCTCTGTATCGGTCTTCTTTACCCACTGGTCTCTTGGCGGGCACTTCCGTTGCTTCCATATCTTGGCTATCGTAAACAGTGCCGCAGTGAACATAGGGGTGTGTATATCTTTTCGAATCAGTGTTTCAGATTTCTTCAGGTAAAGACCCAGGTGTGGGATTGCTGAGTCATGGGGTAGTTCTACTTTTAATTTTTTGAGGACCCTCCGCACCGTTTTACACAGCGACTGCACCAATTTGCAGCCCCGCCAACAGTGCACCCGTGTTCTCCGTCCAAGAGTGAGGTTCTCTGGGGACCAGACAGCCAGTCCTGACCCAGGAGCGTCCATCACCCTGGTCCCGAGTGTCCCTGCCCCACTCGCCCTCTCCTCAGTCCCTGAAGGAGCCTTTTCTTTCTTTCCACAGCAGGAATTCCCAAGGATGAAGAGTCTGCCCGCGTCTGATGCTGCCCGCAGCCAAATTGCAACTGCAGCCACTTACTCCTATTTAATTTTCGACCTACTTTTTCCTTTGTAAATACAATAAAATTCCCCTATCCTGGCCGGCAGTTCAGTTTTCTTTTATCTTCAGCCTAATTTTTTACATGGTTGACACAGTTACATTTCCCAAAGTGGTATTGCACGGCGTAAGAAAAAACAGCTCACGTTCATTGGGCACTCACAGCCCCGACTGGGCAGCTTCATGCCTGGAATCTCACACACTCCTCACACAGCCCAACGGGAGGAACTGGCGTCCTCTCATTTCGCAGACAAGGAACTGAGGGGCAGAAAGGTTACCTGGAGTGCCACAGGCACGGCCGGCAAGGGGAGGGCTGGGATTCAAACTGAGGCTGTCCAGCCCAGGACCAGCCTCTGCACCATGTTCTTCTGCTCTGCACCAGACTCATCCTTCATCCGTTGGTGACTTGTTCATCTATGAGCAAAACCCCTTATTCATTCAGCAAATATTTATAGAGTACCCACTGTGTGCCAGGCACTGGGAATACAGTTGTGAGCAGACAGACAAAGCCCCCAACCCCATAGAGCTTATCTTCAAATTAGGGGAAGAGTAACAAAAACCAAGCAAATATACAATGTGCCTGGTGGTGGCAATTACAAAGGATAAAAATTTAAGGGGGTGGAGCCAAGGCCAGGTGACTCAATTGGTTGGAGCATTGTCCCGTGTGCCAAAAGTATGTGGGTTCGATTCCTGATCAGGGCACATACTCAGGGGGTGGGTTTGATCCTGCCTCTCTCTCTCTCTCTTTTCCTCTCTCTCTAAAATCAATAAAAACACATCCTCGGGTGAGCATTAAAAAACAATTTAAGGGGATGGTTCGCGCTGGAGGGCGTTCTTCCATCTATAATGTATGTATGTGCTATGTAGGGCTCGGGGAGGGCCTCATCGGTAAGGTAACATT
>PVKM010030906.1:0-17104 GCA_004027735.1 Carollia perspicillata | reverse complement strand
AGGATACTAAGCTTTCTAGAGTAAAGACCTTAAAATAGAAAGAGTGTTTTCATATGTGCTTGAGGGGGCTATGAGTAGAGGGAAGGGAAAGGAAAAGATAACCAAGTTTGAAGTACCGAGTATCCATGTATATTTATCTACTAGACAGATGAAAATAAGAAACACCTGAAGTCCAAGAAAAAATCGGGACTGGATATACATCTCTGAAAACTGTAAGTACACAGGTGTTATTTGAAGCCATGAAAGGAAGTATAACCTGATAAGGAAATTATAGAGAACAAAAGAACCAAAAATGAAACTCTAAAGACTACTACTGTTAATCTGAGGGAAAAAAGGGGAAGCCTCAAGGGAAGGCTTTTGTTTTTGTTTCGGATGGTAGAAAGCTGAGTATGTATGAAGGCTGGGGAAAAAATAAGAATATAGAGGGAGATCAGAGATGTTAGCCTTAGATAGGAGGACTTACTCTGATAAAAGAAAAGATCAGAAATCAGATAGGGACAGGCACACAGAAAAAATGACAGACCCTTAAGGGTTCAGGGCTCATGCCTACCAATTTCTTCTGTGAAGTAGGAGGCAATGAAAATAAACAATGAAAAGAAGTGAACAGTAGGACAAAGAGTTAGAGGAGATGCTGAAAATCTATAAACAGTCATTTAGGCTTTTAGTACGTAAGAGGAACCTAGCAGGTAAGCCAAAACATGTCCAGGCAATTGAGAGTAAAGCTGGAATCCAGTTTAGAATCGCACCGGCAGCTGAGCTACATGATTTTCTCCAGCCTGCTCTGGAGATTCCAGGAGCAGGAAAAAAAGCCAACTGTTTGATTCATCCAGGCTTGGAGACCATCACAGCAAATGTGGCAAGAATGGCTTGAGGCCAGTAACATTGCTTTTATAATTTTAAAAAGTCAAATTTATATTACTCTTTGGGAAATGGACTGCAGCTCTTTCCTCTGATAGACAAGACTGTTTCGGAGGCATGGAGGTGGGGGCTTGGCTATTACTCTTTCACTCTCAGACAACTTGTCAGAACCAACATTTAAGCAATTTTGATCCCTTCAGCAGCGGATTCCAAGAAATCTAAACCTGATTCCTCCAAACTCTTAAAGGATGAAAATTCACTGCAGGACTGGACTATCCAGCTGAGACAAACACGTTGAACACTTCTTACATACAATGCTATTTCAGTTAAGAGGTAGGAGCTCTTTCCTAAAAAAGATGGGGGTGGAGAGGAGAGGATTACGGGAGTAATTATATTGCAAATCTCACTAAAAATTGCTAACAAAGCCAGTTAATATAAAATAGCATAAGACAATACATATAAATACATATACATAACACAAAGATTTATTCAATTCTTCTGAATATACGCAGTGAGTAAATAACTGACTATTTAATCCCCTTGTCACATTTGGAGTTCACTAATTCATCTTGCTATCACTCATACCACTCTAAGTTAGTGGGTAATCCCTTTGGATATTAGACCTCTTGCTACCACCATCTGCAGAGTAAGTACAAAGCCTAGAAGGAAGTCTAAAAGACTAACATGTGTAATCATCCACCATGTGCCAGGCCTACTGTGTACCAGACTCCAGGCAAGGCACTTCACATATTAGCTACAGCTCATTTAAAGACGAATTAAGATGTCAAAACTGTAGATGTGGCATACAGGACAGTCAGTGCCTGAAAATTTCAAGTGTAAAGGAAGAGTGTTAGCTACGACGGTAGATGAAAAGTGAGGGGAGAAGAGCTGAGTTTGGAGGAGAAGGCATCTGGGAGCAAACGGGCAAGACCCCGGACATCTGGGGGGAGGGGGGATTGCTGAAATGCAGAGTACGGGGTACAAGGGGTAGAGATGAGGACGAGCCTGTAGAAGCGAAGCCCAGGTAGAGGTAGGGCACAAGTCCTAACACCATGGGATGGGGGTGGGGGGTGTCCCATCCCGGGAAGGCGCCCCAAAAGACTGCGAAGGGCTGAGACACGGTGTCAGCGCAGCGAAAGGGGAGAGCGAAGAGGGGGCAGGAGGCCGACTCCAGCGGGGGCGAGCTGGGCAGGAGCTGGGCAGGAGCTGGGCAACCGCGAAGCCCGAGACCCGGAAACGCTGGCGTTGGGGGAAGTGGGGTGCGTGCAGGGGTCGGCCTGTCCAGGACGGGAGGCGCCGAGCTTGTGGGGCAGCGCAGGACCACTGCCCAGGGGCAAACCGGGAGATAGGCGGGTGAGGCGACGTGGAGCCAAGGGATGCCAGGACCTGGACGGAGCCAGGTGGGCGGCGGCGGGCGGGCAACGGGCCGCAGCGAAAGCGGTGTCCCCCTTACCTGGGATGAGTGAGGAGCCCCCGAGCCGCCTCCCCAGCATCCTGGGCTCAGCCGCTTCTCCCAACGCCTAGGTGGGGGCCATTCTGCCCACCCCAAGAGCCCTCCCTCACGGCCAGGCGCCAGCAGCTGCCCGCCCTGCCTGGCCCCGCGGAGCAGCGCGGAACAGACCCGCACACACGGCCGCCTCAACAGCGACTCCCGCTGTTGCCGCCTCAGTGCCTGCCGCCAGCCTCCCGGGCAGGCGCAGGATCACACGCCTGCGGGGATTGGTTGCCTGGCGCCCGGCCCGGGCGATGTGTCAGCCTCTCTGATTCGTGGGTTCCGCAGGCTCCCCACCGAGGGAGGCGGGGCCCTGAATTGCGCCTAGTCCCACGGGTGTTGAGGGACTGGGGTGGGTCTGACGTTGTGGTTAGGGCGGGGGCGACCCCACTTCCTGAGAGCGAACGCTCCTGGCAGGGACTCGCGGGGCCACCTGCCTGGGCAGGTTGTTCTCCCGAGCAAAGGTGTGCGTGGCCTGGATGGAGGGGAGCTGCGTGGAGGTGGCTGGCTGCGCTCAGCCCCAACCCTTCACGTGGATGGCCTTCATCCGTGGAACCCTGGAATAGGGCAAGAAAATGAGCTTTTTCGGGAAGTTCACTCTCTTTGCTCACTGCCTCAAATACCAACCCTGTGCCCGCTACCAGAAGATGAGCTTTCATCTCATTGGAGATAACTCAAATGGAAATAGATTCCAGCAATATTCCATGCCGCACAAAAGTGTGAATGAGTAAATTCTGCTCCCACTACAAGGAAGGGGAACTGATCCCTGAAAAAAAAAAAAAGAACCGAAAACAGGGAAAGGAGAAAAGGGCAGGGGAAGGGAGACATGGGGTGGAGGTGGAGGGGAGCTGAAATTTCACAACTGAAAATTAACTGTTCACGTTTATAATTCCTTCTGTGAAAATGAATAAAGGAAATCTCATCTAAAATGAAGTCGGGAGACCCTGAAGAGGTAGTGCTCAAGCACTAATCACTCCCTGCACCTTGTAGACTCCCAGAAGAAGAAACTGTTCTCACAGGGGAAAAGTTGACTTTACTACCCCAGTAGGGGGAAGACTTTCTTATCCAGCAACAACCCAGCCAATCAGTAGCCATCAACACCCTGAACTCCGGCTCTCTTCCAATGGACTTATCCTTCACAGCATCCCCTCCCAATTTCCTTTTCTTTATAAGGTTCTTCTCCTTTGTTCTCTTGCCAGTGGTTTGCCATAGCTTGCATGTCCTGGATTGCAATTCCTCTACTATTGCCAAATAAACCTATTTTACTGGTAAAATAACCTTTTTATTTTTAAGGTTGACACTTCCTACAGGCATGGCCACACCAGGTTCTGTCAAAGCAATTCTTTCAACTCTATGAACATAGACTAAAGAAAACATGCACTTAGGAATCTAACAGCAGTGTTCAAACTTGATGTCTACCATTCTGGAAGTTCTGTTATCTACAGAATGAGGTCTATAGAATATGAACCTTAGAAAGTTACTATAAAAATCAAATGCAGTCCACACAAAAACTTGTGTGCAAATGTTCATAGCAGCATTATTCATAATAGCCAATAAAGTGGAAACAAACCAGATGTCCATTAACTAATTAATGGATAAACAAAATGTCATACTGATACAATGAAATATTATTCAGCCATGAAAAAGAATAAAGTTATGATACATGCTACAATGTGGATGAATCTTGAAAATACTGGAGTAAGTGAAATAAGCTAGTCACAAAAGACCACATATTGTATGAGCCCATTTATGTGAAATGTCCAGAATAGGCAAATCCATATAGACAGAAAGTAGGTTAGGGGATGCCTTAGGCTGAGGAGATGGGGGGAAATGGGAAGTGACTACTGATGGGAATAGGGTTTCTTCTGGGGTAATTAATGAAAATATTCTAAAACCAATTGTAGTGATGATTGCACAATTGTATAAATATACTAAAAACCACTGAATTATGTAAGTAGGTAAATTTTATGGTATGTAAATTATATCTCGGTAAAGCTGGGTTGTTTTGTTTTGTTTTGTTTTGTTTTGTTTTGTTTAAGATCAGATGAGCTAACAAACCTCTGAAAGCCCCTGCCTATGGTGCCTCTCTAAGGACAAGGGTTCAGTATATCTAACTTTGTCTTTTTCTTTATTCAGCTGGCAAAATCTTGTAAGCAGTTCGATCTGAGGAAATTTAAAGAAATACTCACCATGATAGTTTTCTTTGCAACACCTCAATCAGATGAAGATGATTTGACACAAGCTGTTTTGGGGATTATAAGTTCATAGAAAGGGAATGAGCGAGGTCAGTAGTCAGAGAGCAAGGGAAAGGAAGGAAGGAAATAGCACTCTACGAGGTAATTATGGATAGATCCAAAGTTATTCAACCAGCTTTCATCATTAAGTGCTATGATCCATGCCACCTCCCACATTCTAGACCCTTCAAGAAAAGAACTCACCATCACCTGAGTAAGCTGAAGTCACTGCCAGCACCAGTGGGCATTAATCCCATAAACACAGCCCCTGCCAGCCTCTCTCCACAAACCAGAAACACAGCTCTCTGAGATGACCTCTGCACTGCTTAGAAAATGTGTTGCCCACTTATCGATCTCAAAATAGAACTGAGTAGCCAGGTGGGGTACGGGGAGGCTAGCACTTGTACCTCACGTATTAAACTGAGAACAAATTCCAGACAAGGGCAAGAGCAGAGTACACAAATCCCTTCAGTAAAACCTGGCAGAGTGGCTGGCTCCCTGAGCAAGACAGCTTCAGGTGGCCCCAGGGCCACATTGTGGCAAGCAGCCAAAAGCTTGATCTGAAGCAAAGCCCAGGGTCACTTGGGAACAAGCTTGTTCTGCTTTCTTTGGTTCGAGGTGGGGCTCAATCCATTGTTCTGCTTTTTAGATCTACCCCCAACCCATATAGTATATGTACTGAGGGGAGCAGAATTTTGCTACAATGAAATATGCCTTTTATGGGATATTGATTTTTTTTTATTTAAGTACATTTATTAAAGCTGGGAACAATGAAACAAGAAAGGGCTCAGGAAAGAAGAAACAACAGGAGAGACACTAGGCAGGCTGCTTTGGCTCTCTGGAAACATTGTGGGAAAGAAGTGAGCCACAGCAGGGCTGCTGTCAGCTCACTGGAGAGTCAGAGACAAGGGGACCTCGGGGACAGGTTGAGGGCATTACCCCAGGAGGAGCTGCCATTGCCCATTGCTCCCCTGATTGCAAGTCTCTGGAGGTCCCTTACAGTTTAAAAGATACAGGCCTGTGGGGGAAGGAGAGGAGAAGGGGAAAGACGCAGGCATGCTCCCAGGACGGAGTGCACGCCTGCGATATTTATTATTTTAAGATGGTTATTATTAAGAACCAAAGAGTCAGGAAGAAACTTTGACCTTCCCACTAAATGCCTAAAAGAAGTTAGATAGGCCCAGGAAAAGAGCTATCACCATAGATAACTATAGTTTTATATGAACTAGTGTAGCACTGACCAGGTGACTCAGTTGGTTGTAGTGCTGACCCATACACCAGAAGGTTGCAAGTTCTATCCCTGGTCAGAGCACATACCTAGGTGGTGTGTTCAATCCCTGGTTGGGCACGTACTGGAGGCAGCTGATCAATGTTTTTCTCTCACATCAACATTACTCTCTCTCTCCCCCTCTCTCCTGCTCCTTCTCTCAATTAAATCCATAAACATATCCTTGGATGAGAATTACACACACACACACACATACACACACACACACATACACGCACACATGAACCAGTGAATAATAGACAGCAAGGGACCTTTGATCAAAGACCTCTCTGCATGTGTTGTTAAAGATGGTCCAGCAAACATTTGTTTGCAAAACATTTGAATTGCCTTCTTCCCATTTGAATTCCCAAACCACAACCTTCCCCCAACACCTTAACTCAAGATGGCAAATAAGCCTCAACTGCCCAGTTTGTCCTCAGGCCTATGTTCTTAAGTAACCCTCCTATAAAATTAATTTTGGTTGTTTTTTCCTGTTAATCTGTCTCATGTCAATTGGATTACTAGACCAGCCAAAAGAACTTAGAGGAAAAATTTCCCCTCCCTCACAGAACTATAAGAAAAAAGACCCCAAAATATACTCCAATTGAAAATAAAGAAATTAAACACTGTGTATATAATATGCCCATTGTGTTTTTGAGTGCACACACGCATGCACACCTGTGCTTGATTTTCAGAGACGATCTCCAGAAGGATGCACAGTAAACAGGCAACCGTGGTTGTGTCTGGGAGGAGAACTGAGGGACTTGAGTACAAGAGTGAGAAAGAGAGTTGTTTTTCACTGTATATTCTGAAATTCTGTGCAAGGCATTTATTGGGATTACCTATTCAAAGTGAATACATATTTAATTTTTTAATAAAAGAACTTTCTCCTGGAGAACTCACCGTTTAAGCCTCTATGAACATGTGGTTCACATGACATTTGTACTTTTCTGTGTAATTTAATGTCCCATATTGAGTACGCACGTTCTGAACACTCTGTACTTCTTTTCCCTCCCAAGACTTACCTTTTCCAGGTGGTAGAGCTCAGATTTGGATAACCTCACCTGAGGGCAAAGGCAGCTTTGCCCCCTGACCAATGGGCAATTCTAAGGGCTTAGAGCTTTTTCTTCCAAACAGCCTGGCAGCCCCAGCAGCCTCAAGAAAAGGAGAGGAAGTGGACAAGTACTGACACCCTACTGCGAGCCAGGAAGGCACTGCCCTCTAGGCCAGCCTCTGTGCAGCTTCTGCCTTGGGGATTCATCTCCCAGGAAGAAGGCCTGGCCAAGGGTAAGTGAAGACCCCTTACTACAGTGATCTCACCTCCTGAAGGAAAATCTCTGTGCAGCACACCTAAGAATGTTCAGGCTTGGAGAACTAAAGAGGAAGCATAGCTCTCCCACACTTTTATTTTGAGGGGTTGTTGGCTGTGCTTTGGTTTTTGGAAGGACAGAGTGCAGCAGATCTCCCCTCATGGCATTTCCATTCCCAGATCTGGCATGGAGAGAGGATAAGGATGGTGTGGAGGTGGAAGGGACAGGGAAGCCCTCAGACACAGAAAATTGGGAAGGAGAATCATGCCAGGTCTTACTTTTTTATTCTCCAGCTTCCCAAGGGAGCTAGAAATGAGGGTTAGAAGCAAGGGGTTTGGACACACAAAAAAAGAGAAGACAGGCTACCTTTGAAATGCAAGTACAGGAGCAGAGATC
This sequence comes from Carollia perspicillata, assembly GCA_004027735.1. NCBI lineage: Eukaryota > Metazoa > Chordata > Mammalia > Chiroptera > Phyllostomidae > Carollia > Carollia perspicillata. The sequence goes on along the minus strand of PVKM010030906.1, from coordinate 9,547 downwards.
TTTCAGAGAGCACAGGCATGGCTGTGAGAGGAAGTGGAAAAGTGGGACAAAGGAAGTTCTTAGGGTAAGGGCAGAAATAATGATGGCAGAAGATGGTTTATCTGCCGGTGCCTCCATCCTTTCCCCTGCACAGGGCCTGGTGCTAATTAAATGAATGGACGGGTGAATGAATGGAGAGATGATTAGCAAAACTGTGGCTATTCATGAAGGCCACCAGAGCAAAGCAGAGAGGGACACAGGGAAAAGAATAACAGGGCGCTTAGGGTCCTGCCTGGAAAAGCAGGGAGACAGACTCCAGGTGAGGGCCGCAGGGCCAAAAGATACGTGCTGGGGAACTGAAACTAAACTTTCGCTTGACTTAAAGTGACCCAAAAGCCCTGGCTGACTTGGGGCAAGTTAAACACTTACCTGAAAACGGCATCAAAGAGCCAATGTGCTGCAGGAGACATCTCAAAATTCTCTTGAAGCCTGTGGGATAGAGGTATTTGAGACAAAAAGAAAATGGTGATATAATTTTAAGAAAAGCAAAGGGAAAGGAGCATGCCTCCTTATACTTTCCCCACCCCTTGATCCAGGAAAACTGACTAGGTCAGGCCCCTCAGCCACATCATCATTTTAAAATGAGAATCCAGCTGAGCCTCTGAGCAGGCATTTTCCAAATGGCTATGGAATTCCTGCACCTTCCAAAAATACCTCTTCATCCAAATCCTGCCAGGGAGGGAGGGCCAAGTGCCCAGGCTGTGACCAACCAGTTGGGCTTCCTGAGCCCAGGAGCTGCACTCACATGCTCTGCAGACCCCAGATACAGGAAATGCCCTCTTGCTCAGTGGGTAAGCACAGCCAGACAGCTACCGATGCTGAGCCGAAGACTGGGAGCAAAGCATCCTCTAGTTCCACTTATGACAAAAGAGATTATAGGACTTCCAGGAGTGGTTTCCAAATCTAGCTACGCATATAAACCACCTGTGCAGCTTTGTAAAATAGACACCAGGCTTTTCATCAGTTTTATAAAGCAGAAACTCCGTGGGACAAGCAGGGGCAGTGACTGGGAGGTGGCATGAGAGGGACTTCAGAGAGGCTAGTTGGTGATATTCTGTTTCCTGACCTGGGAATTACCCAGTTTATTCACTTTGTGAGAATTGATCACACTGTTCACACACGTGCGCCTTTCTGTGTTTGTTGTAAATTCTGCTCCCCTGCAGTGTTTGAGAACCACTGAGTCAAAGATCCAGGGCGGGAGCCTTGGGATACACCAGAGATGCTGGGTGCTGTTGCGTATGGGCTGGAGTTGCTACAGGTGTCTGCCTCCCTTCTCGGGCAAATGTCTGGCCTATATGGGGGACAAGCTCCAGGGAGGGGAAGGACTGAGAAAGGAAGGACTCCAGGGAGCCCTTCTCTGCCCACAGATGCTGACTAGTGACACCAGTGCAGACCAGGAACAGCTGCCAAGCCCAGTGATCTCTCCTGCACCGTGCCTCTTGGACAGAGCTCATCCAGGCCCCCTGGGACCTGATTCGAAAGGGCGATTTTCTCCAGTGGCTTGGTTTCCCCCCCCTGATTAAAGAGACTGCAGAGCCTACCAAATTCTAGCCACCCTTTCAGGTCCCTTTCCCAGGGCAAGCAGCTTCTATGAAAGGTATGCTATTCCCAGCAGGACCTGGGTGACTCCGGCACGTGAGATTTGCCAATATCCTGAAGGAGGCACTGCTCTAGGCACAAAGGACAGAGCAGTGAACAAATCAGTCCCTGCTGCACTGATAGGTTTTATGTTATAATATAGAGCCTGGCATTTAATTACAACCGAAGGGGATCAGAATTCCCCACCTCAAAATATGCTGCTGCCGCATAAGGATTCTTTTGAGCTGGAGGCAATTAAGGAACAGAAAACACAGGAGAAGGTCTTTGTCCCTCTTCTGCCCGGTGCAAGGCATGAATTTCTCTTTTGTAAAAGTTTTCATTTGTAAAGAGCTAGACTCAGAGAAAGGAGTGAAAATTGGTGAAAGAAATATCAATAACTTAGGTATGTAGATGACACTGAAAGGGTCAGGCCAGTTTCGTAGCCAGCCAGGCTGCTCACGACCCATTCAGGCCAGTTTCCAACCCGCCGGACTGCCCGTGACTCAGTTATCTCTACTCACTTAATAGCCCGCAGCTTAATCGAAACTCTCCCCGACCGAGCACAATAGACACCTGGCCTGTGGTCAGACTGACCCTCCTGTACCTGGGAACAGCCCTGCCCTTTACCTAACCCATTGTCCCAGCTCACATCCTGGAACTCTGAGGCACCCACCTGGAAGAACAAGAGACTAACCCCTCCCCTATCTCCTCACAAACCCCACACTTTTTCTTTTAAAAACTCCATTCCTGCCTCCCCCGCCCCGGGGCTGCAGTCAGTCCCAACTCAGCCTGCCTGTAATTGCAGCATCAAATAAAGGCACTTGGATTAGATCATCTGGTTCTTCCCACTGCCATTTCTCTCGCATTTCTAACATACACCACTTTTTAACTTTATTTTCATTATGGACACTATTACAGATGTCCCCATTTTGCCCCATTTGCCAGCCTCCACCCAGCCCTCACCCCCTCCTTCCCTTGGGACATCACTACACTGTGCCATGCCTATATGTTCTTCTTACCAGCAAAAAGGAGCTATGATTTGAAGCAATGTCTGATGAAAGTGGAAGAAGAAAGTGCCCAAACAGGACTGCATTTGAACACTAAGACAAAAATCACAACTACAAAAGAAACACACAACTTTAACATAGACAATGAAGACAATGAAGACAATGAAATTGTTCAAGATTTTGCTTACCTTGGTTCAGTCAATTCAAATGGAGACTGCGGCCAAGAAATCAAGAGAAGGCTGAGGTTCAGAAGAATTGGAAAAGATCACCAAGAGCAAAGATGTATCATCAGATACCAAGGCTAAGATAATCTGCACCCTCATTTTCCCAGTCACGATGTACAGATGCAAAAGTTGGACAGTGAAGAGAGCTTGAGGCAGGATAGTAAGAAGCTAGGAAAATTCATTGGCAGGTAGAATAGGGAAACGGACAGATAGCTGAACAAACTGGCCAAGCAATTTACATCCAGATAGAGAGAGTAACCTTCCTAGAGATAATTTCTAGGCCTTGGTTGTATTTCAGCTCCAGGCCCAGAAAAGCAGCAAAACCAAGTGGGCTATGCCAGAACCAAGTACATTTACTCATGATCCCATGCCCTGGCACTGATGGATAAGTGGAGACCATGACCCTGAGAGAGCAGACCTAGAGAATGAATATTCTACTGAGACCACCCCTAAGGTTCCTGCCTGCAAGAGAGAGATAAAAGCCCCAAGACAGGACCAAGGACCCCTGCACGCTTTCCCTCTGGGCAGTAGCCCACACCATTCTCTTTCTCTTCTTCTTCCTCCACTTCTTTCTTTCCCACAGGTGCATCTCCTAAACCCTAAGGGACCCCAAGATTTGCAATCAGGGGAGCAATGGGCAGCAGCAGCTCATGCCAGGCTAATCCACTGAACATATCCTCAGGTCTTCTTTTCTCTGACTTCCCAGTGAGGTAAGGCAGCCCAGCCTGGGCAGTCCTGTTGCTTCTTTCGAGCCCTTTCTTGTTTCACTGTCCCCAGCTTTAATAAATGTATCCTCACAGTCACCTGGACTCATGTTTGTGAAATCTTTCCTATGAGGTCAAGAACCCACTTGAACCCACAAGAACCCTGGCGTATCCACATAGGATGGTCTGATATCAGCTGGCCCTAGGTAGACCCACTCAGGGCAGGTACCCTGTTTGATAATAGGCTGATAAGAAAACACTTGATTGATTTGAAATACAATGTTGGAAGAGAGCATTATGGATACCTTGGAGCAGCAGAAAGACTAACGAATAGGTCCTAGAGCAAATTAAGCTTGCAACATCACTGTAGGCAAAAATGACAAAACCGATATTATCTTACTTGAGGCCCATCATAAGAAGGCAGGGTTCTTTGGAAAAGACAATAATGCTGAGAAAAATAGAAGGCAAAAAAAAAAAAAAAGAGGAAGACCAAATGTGAGGTGGATTGACTCCATAAAAGAAGCCGTAGACATTGATGTATAGGAGCTGAGCTGGGTTGTTGAGGACAGGACACGGTGGACATCATTCATAGAGTCACCAGGAGTCAACTCAATGGCAGGTGGCACAAAGGTGCCCCCTTCACCAGGAAGAGGAGAACAGTTTGGAGTTAACTCTTATCAGCTATCACCACTTGAAGCTGCATAACACACTGTGGATGAACAGAGGGGCCTCACACTCACCCTGACAAGCTCAGGGGAGGCCTGCATAGTGGGCCTCACAAACTCAGAGACCTGGAGTATCCACATGGATGGTCTGATATTAAAATTTCCTAACTAAAAGCTAGTCATGACAGGTAGTCATGTCCTAGGCCAGAATCTTCCTTGACAAAGGTCAATGTTTCCCTTCACTGAGCCTGTTTATTGTGCTTTTGAATCTACGATAACATGCCTCTGGAATGTCACAGTAATCTCTTTTTTCCAGATCCCTCAGGGCACAGTCTCCCACTGGAAGAGGAGACCAGGAACCCTCATTGTTATCTTGTTCTCTCGTGTACCGTCTCTCTGTGCCATAAATGTTCATTGTTAACTATTCTATACCCACCAATGTACAAGAAGTATGTGTATATTTGGTTTACTTTTTATCTGGTCCCAGAGATTTCCCCACTTTGCTTTCTCCCACTTCACTAATCTATCACCAGTGGACTTCACGTAACCCCCTAATGTCTTCTCCTTTGATTCTAATGTATAAAATAAGTGGCAAAACAACCATTTTTCTGGAGCATTTTCTCAATCTGTTAGACTTTGTTTCCTGGAAATTGTCCTCAGCTTGGCTCAAATAAACTCATAAAAATTCTTTATAGGTTTGGACATTTCTTATGTCAAAAAACCTTGCTAAAAAACCCTCATCTTCTCTTAGTTTCTGTAATGCAGAAGGTCAAACCTGGGATCTCAACTGCTCATTCTTTTAAGCCAAAAAAAAAAAAAAAAAAAAACCAGAAGGAGGACCTGGTGGAGCAGATACAGCCCTTGTCACTCACATTACAGGGAGCACTGAAGGTGGCAGGTCTGCAAAGCAGGAACACACTTCTCCCCAGGCCGAGACCCATTATGAGGGGTCCCAGACAAAGGCGGCCTGGGTCCAAGCTGCACAAGCTTTCATGTGGCCTTAAGCTATATTACGTCAGTGTGTATGTGCAAAAAGAAAAGGTCAAGAAGCAGTCATCAGGCAAGAAACCTGGATCCCCAAGGGGAGACAGGGAGGGAGTTACAATCCATTTCCTCATGACAACACACATTCTTTCAGGCCTGGGGCCCTCTGGCCAGCCCTCATCAGGGATGGTGGGAGAGCCCTGTCCAGATTTAACACTATAGTTTCCCATATATATTTCATTTACCACACTTTACAGTCCCTACAAGCCCAAAATCTTCCCCTCCCTTTCCCCTGTTAAGTTAGGAATATAAACCTTTAACTCTAACCACTTAAGGAGCCAGACACTTCCTTTGTTGGTTCCTTCCTGTGCTCCTGGGCCATTAACCTTTTCTCTGTAAATCTGTTGTTTGTTAGTTTCTCAGGCCAGGCCACTGAATGTAAGGGTAGAAGACAGGTGTTGCCTTTCCTACATATACCGTATCTTTTGGACCATAAGATGCACCTCTGTTTTAGAGCAAGAAAATAGGGGAAAAATTGAAGAAAAAATGTGGTAAAATATTTAATAACATAAATAACATAATATTTCACCAACGTAAATGTAAACAGAACTCAACAGCAGCATTAACAACCATTATGCCTCCCAAATTGGGGGTGGGTGGGGGTAAGTGCGTCATATAGTCTGAAAAATACGGTACTTAACAAATGCACTCAGGCAATGAAGACTTGCTCACCATACAGTGTGACTATAACCAAGCAAACAGGGGTCTGTCCATGTGGCACCTTGGTGAATGACAACAATTAATGCTGGAAGGAACAGGTCTTTGTTTACAATAATCCAAACTTCGGTGTGGGGGTGGCTAGGAGCATTTCAGCTCGGAGCCCCTTTCTCCCATGAGACCCAGCACTTCCCTTGCTCCTGACCTGGCTGTAAGCCAAAAGGGCCAAAAGTTCCCCATCTCCTTATCTGAATTTAAGCTGGCTGCGAGAACGGTCTTGCAGCAGCTCTCCCCTTCAGGATCTGGGGTATGTTGTCATTAGCTTCCACGTAATAGTCCAGGAAAGCATGTGCCGTGGTGCACCGGATCATGGTGGAGTTCAGGAAGCCCTAGAGTCCAAATAGATTCTGGGTTCGCAAGGCAGCAGGTCAGCGTCTTGCACGGGAGAGTCTTCGGAGTCAGCTGCAGAGGGCACAAGCAGAGCAGCAACATGTCTCCTTCCCTACTGCGCCAGGCTGAATGGCCGTTTCCTGAGTACAGACTACATAGTTGCTTGCTTACTTCTCAGTCTCATAAGGCTGCTATATCATTCTTCCCTCATAGCTCTTCTAATCCCTTCCAAACCACATAGCCAAATCCCCTCATGGCTGCCCCTCTTAGTTTAAATCCTGACCTGCGGCCCCCTGCATGACCTCATCTCCAACTCCTCCCACAATGAGCTACATTTGCCAGTTTCTCTGTATCTTTCTACCTTCTCTGGGCTGCCATCCGCAGTCAAGGCAAGAATGACTCAGTGACCCAGGGGCCTCCGCCTCCCCAGGCAACATCATTTGTCAGGATACACCCTTAAAGTCAGGTACTAGCCTTTCGCACCTTCTGTCTGGGGCAGTAAGTAGCACAGCTTCCCTTCAGAGGAGACAAGGCTACCCACTTGCCACTGTTATGAAAATTACCTTAAGCTTTATCATCCACTTCTCCCCTTCCCTCAACCATGAGCTATGGGGGAACATGCTCTGTACTCTGTTTCATGCCCATGTTTCCATTTTTGTTCTTTTTGCTTTCCACCTGCGTTGAACTCAACCCAGCTCTGCCAACTTTCACATCACACTGCAAATGCCAGCTCTACTCAGAAGGGTCTCATCTCTGTGACTTTCATGACCTATGCTCCAATTTACACCTTTCTTAAGGTACTTCTCCCATTCCACCCTGCATTCTTGTTCTTCCTGTATTCACCTCTTTCTCCTCCCTCAGCCCCAGGAGAAAGGAAGCTGCTTAGGTGGGAAAGGGCATTTTACTCCCTGCACGTTCCTTGCAGGACCCAATACTATTCTGGGCCTATAAGAGGCTTTTGAATTTTTGTTCAGATGGATCAATTTGAATGATGGGACATTTTGTTCTACATCTCTGTAACTCATTAAAAAAAGCCCTATGAGATTTTTTAAACTTCATTTTGAAATTTTTTAAACATAGAAAAAAATTAGTGAGTATAGTACAATTAACTCCGATATATACACCTTTCACCAAGTGTCCAACTATTGATTCAACAATTATTAACATTTGCTTAATCTCTCTATAGATGGGTATATTGATAGATATAATTATCAGTATTGTTATTGAACCATTTGAGAATGAATTAGGCATTGTGTCTTCTGTTCTTTTACTCCTAAATATTTCACTGGTATCTCCTAAAAACAAGGACACTTTGTTTTTTTTTTAAAAAAAACATGTTTTTTTAAAACATGGGAGAGAATGAGACACAGCGAGAGAAACATGGACATGAGAAAGAAACATTAATTGGTTGCCTCCCATAGGCACTCCAACCGGGGATCAGACCTCCCCCCTGTTAGTGTATGGGACGATGCTCCAACCAAGTCACACCGGCCAGGACCAGGGACACTTTCTTATACAATGATCCAATGAAGGCAATTTAATATCAATATATTATTATCTAATATACAGTGCATATTCAAATTTCTTCAAGTATCCTGTACAGCTAGTATTTTCTTTCCTTCAAAACTATTGTGCCCTGGACAGGTAGCTCAGTTGGTTTGAGCACTGTCCTGATATGCCAAGGTTGTGGGTTTGATTCTCCAGTCAGGGCATATATAAGAATCAAATTGATGTTTCTCTTTCTCTCCCTTCCTCTTTCTCTTAGTTGTCATATCATGTCACTTTAGTCTCTTTTAATCCGGAATACTTCCTCAATCTTTCTCAGTCTTTCATTCTTGGGTCATGCTAGTTATTTGTGAAATAGCCTTCAACTTGAGTTGGTCTGCCGTCTCAGGTTTTGCATTTGGGAGGCAGTAATGTTGTGATGTTGTGCCTTTATCAGTACATCACAGCAGGAGGTCAGTTCCATCAGCAATGGGTGATGTTAATGTCAATCCATCATTTAGTCAGGGTGGTGTCTACCAGTTTTCTCCACTGTGAAGTTTCCATTTTTCCTTTTGTAGCTTAGAAGTAATCTGTTAAAATTACTTAGTATTTCAGAGACTGTGGAAATATCCTTTTTCCTGTCTGATGATGATTCCTGCCTAGCTTTGCTGTGCGTGCCAGTCATTCAAGGAAAGTACAGTTGGCCTGCGTCTAGGGGCTGAGGCCTTGGAGATCACAGAGCCAGGTTGGACAGAGAAGAAAAAGCAACTGGGACAGAAAACTGTGCAGAGAGCAGGGAAGTCAGCCTGAATGCCATGCTATGAGCTGAGCTGTAGTTCACTGAGTTGTGGGTGGCAGGCACCCCACACCCTTTCGTTGCCACCAGGCACCTCAGGGCTGCCCCAGAAGGGCTGGCCCTTCACCAGGGTCATGCTCTGGAGAAGGACCAGTTTGCAGGAAACAGGAGGACTTTCCTTTTCTCCTTATTCCCTAGTGGCCCCTGATGATGAGAGGTGGAAAGAGATGGTGGAGGGTGATGGGGAGATGCCCCAATACCATTATTTCCAGAATATATTTAGGGCCCCAGTGAATCTGAAGGGTTCCAGCCATTTGGGCCTGGCCTGGCCTAGCCCTTCTAGCCAGGCTTCCCACACACCCCTTGCCTATTTGCTCTGCTCCTTGCAAATATTTGCTGTGCTGTTGGACAAAACTCTGGGCTTCCAGTCAAAGTGGAACGTAGAAGGTGCACACCCACAGGACATACACGGCTCTGCACAAATTGGCCATGAGCTCTTGAATGCCTGACAGAAGGTGTATTAGTTTTCTGTGGCTGCCATAATAAATTATTGCATACTAGATGGATTCAGATTATGTGAATTTATTCTTACAGTTCTGGAGGTCAGAAGTCTGAAATCAAGGGATCAGCGGGCCGTGCTCCTTCTGCAGACTCTAAGGAGAATCCATACTCACCTTTTCCAGCTTCTGGTGGCTGCAGCATCTCTTGCTTTCATTGGCAGCATTCTCTAATTTCTGTCACTGTGTTCACGTTGCCTCCTCCTCTCTAAGGAAACGTTTGTTTGTTTGTTTGTTTAGAATACCTTTTAAAACTATTTTACTTATTTATTTTTAGAGAGAGGGGAAGGGAGGAAGAAGGAGAGGGAGAGAAACATCAATGTGTGGTTGTCTCTCACACACCTCCTACTGGGAACCTGGCCTGCAACCCAGGCATGTGCCCTGACTGGGAATCGAACCAG
>PVKM010030905.1:0-17053 GCA_004027735.1 Carollia perspicillata | reverse complement strand
CCCATGCATTATTGCTCATTGTTTTTCCTGAAATTTAAATTTAATCAGGCATCCTATTTTTTATGTGTTAATATAACTACACTAGCCAGAAAGTAAATATTTTCAGTGCCGTGGGTCATACAGTCTTTGTAGCAACTACTCAACTCTGCTTTTGTACCATGAAAGCTGTCAAAAACAATATCTAAATGAGTGGGCATGTTTGTGTCCCAATAAAACTTTATGGACAGTATCTGGTGTCAGGCCTAACTTGGTCCATCAGCAGAGTGGATTGATTTGAGATAGGGTGCCCAGGAATGAGGCTGTTGAAGGATTCCTATGCAGAATTTCCCTAGGATAATGGCCAAGGAATGAAAAGAAGTAAATGATGCTGAGAGCTATTGAGGTGTTGACAACAATAAGGTGCAGACCATTTCATTTGGCTGTGAGTTAAAGAATGCATCCATATTTATGGCTTGGGTAGCTTTATAGATGACTCCATTCACAGAGAAAGGAAACAAGTGGCTTTTCATCTTTACTTGTCATTTATCCAGTGTATTAATTTGGCAAGTTATTTAAGCTAAGTGCTTCTCAATGTGTTCATCCATAACATTTGGAAAGGTACCATGATGTTGTTACAAACATTGAATGAGATAGCGTCTTGCGTAGCACTTAGGCCATAAATGCTCAGTGAAGTTATCTCCCTTCCTCTCCTCTTTCTCTTCTCAGTTCCATATCTAAGTAGATTGATTGGCCACCAAAATTATATTTGGCCGTGACTGTGCAGAATCTAGTCATTCCTATTATTTGGGTGAGAATCACATGATTTTACTCTCTTTCAACTAATGATTACTTCCATAGTTTGCCTTTCCAAGCATTCTGAGGATTTTGGGTCATCCTAAGGATGACCAATCCAAGCAAAATAACATCTATCTGACACCATTTCAGTGCATCCCCCAGCACTAAACCATTACATATGTGTAAGCAACCCCCAAAATATCTTCGAATGAAGGAATGGATGAATTCTGTCCTCATCCTCTTCTGCCTCTTATTAGCTCATTAATTCAGATTTCCTTTATGGGTTTAAAAATAAACACTTACCCTGGTGTGACTTAGTGGATCGAGTGCCAGCCTGTGAATTGAGAGGTCACCAGTTCAATTCCCCATCAGGGCACATGTCTGGATTGCTGGCCAGGTCCCCAGTGGTGGGGATGCAAGAGACAACTGATTGATGTTTCTTTCACACATCGATATTTCTCTCCTTCTCTTACTACCTCCCTTCCCCTCATTCTAAAAATAAATAAATAAAATCTTAACAAAAACAAACACTTATCTACTATTCTATAACATGTGAATATTAGCCAACTTGCTCCGTTAACTATGCTGTGGATAATGGCACACAATTGTAAGAAAATCTATCGATACTGGTAAACCTTGAGAACTTAATTAGAGATTTTTATGTTAGTGGAATACTTGTGGTCTGGGGACATGCTTGCCATGTCTCCAGATGGAAGCAGACTCTTCTGTAGCCACATACCTTGTATCTTTCCAGTCTTGGGTTTCTCTTCAAAACGCTGACGTTTACCTCCATCCTGTAAAACATAAATCCCCAAAAGTCCTCTGTACCGTGGAACTCTACTCTCTCACCTCAATTTAGAGTGTCCATGTGGATATGAAGAGAAAATGCGTTCAGGACTGGGAAGAAAAATGCAGCAGGTTCATGTGCTGATGATATTGCAGGAACTTGCTGAAGGAAACATGGATACGAGCATGGACAGAGAATGCGCTGCCCTCCAAGCAGGGCTAGAACCTTGACAGTGGTCACTTGGGCTATGAAGGTCAGGTTAGTGAATTGGGTACATCTTTTGGAAAGTTTAAGTACCCAGAGAGAACACAGAGACAACTGTAGGAATTAAAATCCCTTAAGCTCTTCTCTGATTCTCTTATCTGTAATTGTGCAATACAGTGGATATGTTCCACCAGATATTATATATTCATAGAAAAGAATAAGTAAGATGATACTGGAAATAAGCATTAGGTTGCAGTAATAGAATCACAAACTCTTTTATAGCTATAAAGGACTATAAAGACTATCTAAGAGCCCTGGCTGGTGTAGCTCAGTGGATTGAGCACAGGCCCGTGAAGCAAAGGGTCACTGGTTCGATTCCCAGTCAGGGCACATGCCTGGGTTGCAGGCCAGGTCCCCAGTGGGGGACATGTGAGAGGCAATCACACATCGATGTTTCTCTCCCACTCTTTCTCCTTCCCATCCCCTCTCTCTAAAAATAAATAAATAAAAATATTTTTTAAAAAAGATTATCTAAGAGAAAAAAAGCACTTCATGTTATAAATAAGAAAATTAAAACTCAGAGAAGTGAAGCAACTTGTGTAACTAATGAGAATCAAAGTTAAGGTCTGAACCTAAATTGCTTACCTTCCAGGCTAGTGTAGTCACGCACATCAATCAATGACGAGCCAAGTGTACGACAGTGGTCTATCACACAGCCTGGTGTGTAGCAGGCTATACCACCTAGGTTTGCGTTAGTGCACTCCATGATGTTCACCCAATGGCATAAATCACAGAATGATGCATTTCTCAGAACGATCCTGTCTGTCATTAAGAGGCTCATGACTGTACTTCCTCCTCTCAGTAGCTGCCTCTGTACATTCTCTGTGGTTTGCCAATTGATTTTTCCACTGTGTTGTTGCACCCTGTTGCACCTTGCAACTAAACTGTTGCAAGTCCCAGCCACCTCTCAACATTTCTTTGTTCCTGCCTTTAGAAAACTACTATCAGCAAGAGTAAATGGCAATCATTGGAAAATCTCTTTAACATGGCATGTTATTTATCGTAAATCTAGTCATCTAAGGGAACTGCCAGTTTTCTCATGGGGCCACATAAGAAGGGATCAAACTTACTTTTGTGTGGAGCTTGGCTCTATAGTGAGAACATTCTGTGGCCAGAAATAACATTAAACAGCAAATCATGGTTGGCAGGGGCTTCATTTTCACGCATTAGGATCTTCGCCTACAATAGAGAATGAAGGTGGACCCAGATGAGGGTGAGAATGTCACACAAATAATATAATACTTAACAGATTAAAGACTAGCTAACCACTTAGTCACTCCACTGGGTACTCCAAAATATTTATACCAAACAGTCTACCCCAGGGAAGGACACCAACATCTATATTCAAGCCAGCTAAGATATAAAAAAAAAACAGACTATTAGTTGTTGACATGTTTACAAACATTAGGCAAGAATGATGGAAGTACCAGGGAGAATGTATATTCACCAAAGCATCATTTCCTATTTAATCCACAGTTTCTTTAATAGTAGCGTTACTATCCTTTAATAGTGTCTTTACTTTTTAATAGCTTCTTAAATTGTAAATTTTATTAAAAAATTTTATTTACCAATCACTATTCTAAATACTTTTGTTTCATTAAACTCATTTAAGCATGTGATACAAAACATTATTACTGTCTTCATTTTATCAATGGCGAAACTAAGGCACAATGACTTGAGAAACTATAAGCCAAACACTGAGATAAAAAAATGGTGGAGCCAAGAGTTCAACCCATATGGTTTGCATGGAGATCAGTTCTTAATCTCTATAGCAGGGTCTGTCAATGATGGCACTATTGACACTTGTGGCTGCATAATTCTTCATTGTCGTTTGTCCCATGTTGTATAGGATGTTTGACAATATCCCTGGCATCTACCTACTGGTTGCCAGAAGCAGCTCCTTCTTCAGCTGTGATGGCCAAAAATGTCTCCAGACATTGCCACCTGTGCCCTGGGGGGGAAATTGCCCCCAGATGAGAATTGCTCTCCTACAGTATATTGTTTCTCTAGGCATATGCAGTTAAGTAAGTTAAGATGAAATAATATGGACTATTGTTTGCTATTAGACAAGCACTAAGACTCCTTATTAGATTAATAAACTACTATACAGAGAAACTAGGGGCACTGGAGGATAACTCTCTATTCTTTTGCCATATCTCTGTTTTTTGTCTTCTTGATAGTTCCACCTTTCAAAGCCTAATCTACAAGAAAGTGTCTTTGCAACAGTTGACATTTATAAACATGATCAGGATCATTATCAGTACACCTTTCTTTTAGGATAGTGGCAATGAAGACTCCTTATTGGGAAGAAAGTCCCTTAGAAAGACTTTCCTGGTAGTGCAGGTACAGTAAAAATATCATGAATTTTCGAATCAGCAAGAGCTATATTGTAACCTAATACCTGCTGTTGATGAACTACTTGACCCTGGCTGAGCCTATTTTCACATTTATTTCATATAGTACAGGACGATCATTCATTTTACCAATGAGTATTTCTCAAGGGCCTTATAATTGCCAAGAAATATATCGGATACTGGGCTTACATAAATAAAAACTGCTGTCCTTTCCATAAAGGGCATACAGTAGGGAATACAAGAAAGTCAAACCGATGGTAAGAAGAGAGGTCATCTACATTCCATACCTACTGAGCAAGGCCTGACAGCCTAGCCTCCAGCATACAGAAATTCCCGTATGGTCAAATGGAGATAAACTGACTCTGACCCCTCCAGGCTCACAAGGCAAGCAGTGGTCTGGGAACAGACAAAGCTCATTGATCTGGGGTCAAACTTTTCCTGGCTGGATCAAGACTAAGATGGGTTTTCATGACTCCTGTGGCCTTCAGTTGCGATGACGAGACACAGACACTTATAGGGAGGTTTCCAAATGGTCTTTGAGTTTAAAGTTGCCTTTGAGTTCCTAACCACTGAACAGAGGGAAAGTATTCTGATTTATACCACAGTCTTGTAGAGCGAGTCTGAGCAGGGGAAAGTGAATGTGGCAGGATGACGAGCTAAGTGTGGTAATAGATTTGCATAGGTGTCGGAATATGTGTGCAGAATTCATGATCTTATAGTGTGGGCGGAAAGAAGTTCTCATGCACCCAGCATATTGGTGGATGGGCACGCTAAGCAATTTGCAATGATAATATCATTTAGATAAATTTTTAACTGATGATCATGAAAGGAAGGGCCAGAAAAACCAGTGTAGGCTGTCTTAAATGTACCCATGCGTTTCACCTATATACCAAATATTTTATTATGACACAATAGAAACAGATCATATATTGTGATTCAGTGTGTACAGACAAATGTGTGTGTATATATATATATGTATATATGAACACATATATATGTATATATCTATAAATAAACTGAAAAATATGTATTTTTTATATTTTAAAACCTTTTTTTAATAAAAGTACTTATCCTTCCTACCTACAAGAAATAATGGACACTATGATATGTCATGATTTTTATCTTATGTTACACTCTGTTCTTTCTGACATTCTCTTAAAGATTGGTTGCCACCACTAAATTGAATTCAAAAACTAAATTGAATTCATAACCCTATGGATTGTGACCTGCAATTTGAAAACTATAATTAATATAGACTATAAGATTCATTACTTATCAAGTTGAAAATTGTTTACTTTTCCCACTAAAGCAGTCATTTTGATTCTTTCTCTCTTGCTTGGTTTACAATTCTGTTGAAACCTCTTTGTTGCATCAGGGAGAAAAGATACCTACATTTAGGACCAAATAATAGGACTGATGCTGAGGATAAATGCAATTCTCTCCAATCTGGAGAAGATGATTTGGAACGCACAGTTAAATGGGTGAGTGCCTGCTATCTAAGGTTTCATAGAAGCACCACTTTTACTCGTTAAGTTTTCAATGTAGGAATTTTACTTAAGCTAACCTTGCTGGAAGAAAGTTAGGCATTTGGCATAGTGATGGGATGGGATGTGGTGTGAATGATGGAGTCCATGAATGTTTCCTTCCCCAACCAGTGTTGGGGCCTCTGAGCGCGCAGCTCCTGAAAGGATTCAAGTAGAAGGTCCAATAGTCATGGCATTTTATGTAGATCATTATGCTCTCTGTGGAATGTTATTAAATAATAGTACATTTTATGGATTCATATAAATTGAAAATTTTACTAGCAGAAATATACATGCAATATAAATCATAAGCATGGGCATAAAAACATAAACTTTGAATTGAGCATAATTGGTTATTTGGAGGGTTTTGGTTAATTAATTTTAATTAATTTGCTACTTGATCATTCATGTTATTGCAGTCTGCTATAAGTAACCCACATACCATTTGGTACAATAACTATATGGTAAATTTCTTTCCGTTATTATAAATGTGTGTGGGGAAGGGGTGGAGGAGTTGTAACATTCTTCTTTTTGCCCATTTTAATTGGCTAGCATGGGTCAGATGGATAGATGTTTTCAGTCCGGCCCCAGCTGGACTGTTTCTCTTCCTACCTGAAACTGTGGAATGGGAGCCCTTCCTTCAGAATCAGACCCTGGCTGAGGCCGAAAGCCACAGTGCTCTGCAGAGCAGACAATGAGTAGTGTTTAAGGACCCTGAGAACAGAGACATTTTAAAAATAAAAAGAAGCATTGCCAGAATAATTCAAATCAGAGGTTGACATTTTATAGAACAGAATGAAGGAAGCACACCTTCTTAGATGTATCATTGATAAAGACATAGCAATTAAAGTGAACTTGGATTTGGGTCATCATTCCAAACTGAAAGATGTCTGCAAATACAAATAAAGTACCTCTCCAATACCTAGTGTAGTGTCTGCATGTAGTAAGTTATCTCTTGAAATAACGAGAAAAAGAAAAGAACAAGGACGCAAAATCTAAAGACATTAAATTAGAAGTGATGGGAAGAATGCGGGTAGTCCAGAAGAATATCAGCGAAGCACAGACAGTGCCATCGTAAGAAGCTTTCAAGGGCATTCTAACCGAGGCCGCCTCTGCGGGCTGAGGGGTGTACCAGCAGCTCCTAGTGAAGAGGGGCTGGAGTGAGCATCAGATCCTTCCCTACACGGGGACTCCAGAGCTGTCCTGTCTACGTTGTGCTCAGATTACCTTTATACCATGTATCGACTTCTGGTTCTACAAGGTGTTAGATTTATCTAAAAATTGTGTGTGTTTGTGAAATCCCGATTTCCATAAATTCCTTGGGCTTGATGTCTGGGAAACACTGTTTGAAAGAACCATCACTGGCTATTTAAATCAAAATCCTAGGGTCTCATTTTTTATGGATCCCCAAATGTGACATTCATAAAAATAAACTTTGATCATTAAAAAACAACTAATCAATCAAGGCCCTAGTACCCAGTGGGGGAAATAAAAACAGTAAACAGTAATCCTGACAGAACAGTGCCCTAATAGGCATAGCTATGCCTGAGATCCACCACTTGTTTGCCAACAGTTTATAGCAGGCACCGAACTAAAAGAAATGAAAAACGGAAGAAAAACACTGAGGACAGTGGTACATACTGACTTCAATGTTCTGTGAATTCAGCAAGTCTGCCTGCTTTACTCTTAGTAGGAAAACAACACAGAGTTTTAGCTATTATATGTAGCCAACATCTTATGTCCTGAAGTGAGTTTCCATGGAACACTGGTCTCACAAAAGCCTAAGGGGTTCCAACGTCAGGTCAGTTTGGAAAACAATGTGTACCACCATCACCACCGCTGCCTCTCACAAACGCAAGCATAGCAAAAATTCTGGGGATTATTCAGTAAAACAACTGTTTGACCCAAGTTTTACCTAATTTACTTGATCCCCAGAAGTGCTTTGGGAGGAGTTTAAGGCTGCCGCTCAAGGACAAGGTGTTATCTTGGAGTGTAACCCATGAGCCTGTCCCAACTGAGGCTCTATGTGCACTATTGGGCATCTACCCCATGCCAGTCCCTGTTTTGATACTTTCAGAGGAGTTCCGTGAAGTTACTCTCTCTGGACCTGAAGTCACCCATCAGAGTAATAGTCCTGGCTTCAGTCAATCCTGATTGGCAGTGGACAGGTCATCTTTAACTTGTACAGTGAGTTGAAATTACCCAGAAACACTCTGCTCAGGGTGGAGAGGTGAGAGACAGCGGGCATGGGTGGCATGGCGATGAGAAGTTTGGAATGGTCACCAGGGAAAGGAAGGTACACCCAGAAATGGAGAACAAATCAGAGGAAGAGATAAAAAGATGCAACACAACCCCTGCCGGAGACTGTGGCAATTTCCCATTTAAAGAGTTGTGTGGCATTTACAAAGAAGCTCCCTCCAGTTTGTATACTAGTCAGTCATCCAGTAAAGGCACCTCTGCATCTTGTTCCCAGAGTGTCCCAACAGTGACATTTCAGAGATAAAAGCAACAAGGAACCTGGAATGACAGCTTCTCAGGACCTATAAAAATAACGTCCCAAATTTCTCAGCCCTGCTTCCACAACCTGCCTCTCTCTGAGCATCCTTGTAAAACAGTGTGATTACCCACTACCATCTACTTTTGTTTCTCATTTTAAAATAAATAGCATTCTAGACTGCTGAATTCCCTAGACAGGGAAGCCAGGCTCCCTACTCTAACAGCGATAAAATAATATTTGCTGTCCTCAGAGGCTTAAAGGAAAATATAACTAGATCCAATAGTTCCAGAAGAAATGTGTCTTGGGATCTACCACCCAGGGGATTTACAGAGAAGGGTGCCTCCCACACCACTGCTGTGACTCTAAGCTGTAATGACAAGAGGTCGACAGAGCACAAGACTTAGTACTTTAGCCCCAGAGCCTAAGAGAAATTGGGCTGCACCTAGTAGAATAGGCAAAACATTAAAAAAATAAAATAATAAATCATAGTACCATCAGTCAGGATGTGAACACGGAGGGAAGTTTTTCTGTTCCTGGCACCCCAGCAGAGTGTAAGGTACATAAGAGACATTCAGTACACAGTTCGTGGACAAGTGAGAGAATGAACGAATGACCCTTGCAGAGAGCAATGCCAGCTTGTAAAGCTTTTGTTTTAGAATCTCAGAGGGGCAGGCGTGAGTGTATTGGCCTATCTCAGAGGGACAGGTGTGAGCATATTTGCAACTCCAGATAATTTTGGAATGTGGTAATGTAAGTAGAGATGCTCCTAGCCTACTATAGACCTCCTTTTTGTTGGACTTGGAGCCTTATGTTAAAATGGATTGTTAAGGTCCCATCAAGGTTTAGCAAGACGTAATGTCATACCAGATGAGTGATGTCAGCCACAAGTACGGCAGTGCAAGCATCTCTTATTTGTCCCGTCTTCCTTGTACTTAGAGCTGAGTTTCTGAATGAGTTGGAATTCAAAAATACAATTTGCCTCTGTTGGTCGTGGAGCAACCAACTCTGATGGAGTTGTAGGGGATGACTCACACAGCCTCAGGCACCCTGTCTGTCTGAACAAGCTGAGTGAGAGCTGGCATCTGGACTGCCAAAGAAAATAAAAAGAGGTACAGCCTGGGAACTGTAACTGCAGTCAGGGAGGAAGGAGCACCTCCAAAGGTGTGATCTCCCAAAACTCTTCATGAAAAATGACACCCTATGGTGAGCTGTGTGGGAATTCCTATAAACTAAGTAGACACTTCCCCAAAGTGTTTCTCTCCATCGAACTTCATGCCAAGGTGAAAGGGAAGGCATATTCTCAATGATTTGCTAATCTTCTAGGTGGCATCTCACCTCGCACTCCTTGGCTGGTCCCATTGGCGGGAAGGACCAGTTCTGGAAGGTCAAGTGGGGAACAAGGAACTTAGAGTTAGGTGGCCCACATTTTGGGGTGTGTGTATGTGCTTTGTTCCCCACAGCCCAATTTCATAACCGCTTGTCCCACTATTCCACTAGTGTAATTAGAACTCTGATTATATAGTCAGAGGGTTAGTGAGTTAGTATTTCGTGGCCTCAATAGCACAGTGTATGCAGTCACTCTTACCAGTTCTCCCTTGCCATGGGTGAGCTGTTTCATAAAGAGCCTTGGGGGAAAGAGAGATAAAAAAGATCTATTAGAAGCAGAAACATCTCATCCTTGGCTATTTTAGATGGCTTCCGGCCAGTCTCTTTGTAGCTTAGTATCTTTTCTGAGAATTGCAGTGCGGATTCAAATGCTGACAAGTTTGAAGAATCACGTAATTTCAGAGTTGGAAGGCATTCAGCATCTTAACCAACTATGTTGATACCGAGATGATTTTTAAGAAATTGACATACCGAGCAACTGCTCCACTCCATGAAGAAAACTCACTGGTGTGCTAACACTTAAAAAAATTATACCTTGCAATGCAACATTTTTGCACTCCTCCAATTTCCTCAGATTATAAGAAACATAAACATCAAGTGCTGTCCCAGTGGCCACTCAAAATGAGGGGAGATGCTTTTGCAAAAAAGGATTTAGCAACTTCTAACTGGAAGAAATGTTTCCTTGTAACTTGATATAAAGATAGCTTTGTCAGCCCACTAGGAGAAAAAACTACTAAAGAAAGATGTATTGCCCTGGCCAGGTTGCTTAATAGGTTGGAGCATCGTCTCATATACCAGAAGGTTGTGGATTCGATCCCCCATCAGGGCACATAGTAGGTTGGGGTTTGATCCCCAGTCAGTTCACATACAGAGAGCAACCATCGATGTTTTTCTCACATCAGTGTCTCTCTTTCTCTCTCTCCCCACCTTACTCTCCCTCCAACTCTCAACTCTCTCCTCCTTCCTTTCTCTCTAGGGTCAGCAGACACGTCCTCCCTTGAGCAAAGGCTTAAAGGGGAAAAAAAGTCTTATTAAAAAAAAATCTAGCTTTACATTCAGTTTAAAGGAAGGGTATTGAAAGCTAGTTTGCTCCACTTATCAAGCAAGGGGACAATCAGAGAAGAGACAGTCTAATTGCCTGACAAGGCGTTTTGCATTTTCACTCCCAGGAGTGAGCAGTTTAGAGCCAGATGAATGCCTTTTTAAAGACAAACACATGTAAAGAAGACAGCAAATAATTCAAACTTGAGCCTGCCAATTTCTAGATAATATTAGGAAAGGTTCCTACCTAATCAAGCATTTCAGAAAACACCATCCTAAATCACAGTTTCCTTATTCTGCAAAATGTGCAAAAGCAATCCTGTCTTCAGGAGGAAAAAGGTGTTGGGGCGGCATGTGTACTCACAGCATCCAGGAGACAGAGCAGCCCAGCAGGAAGGTCGGCGCTGAGCTTCCCACCACCGGCCCCACCATCACGGGTGTCCGCTCGGGCACCTCCCGTGGGTAACCGTGACCCTTCAGTGGCAGTGATCCTTCTTCATTTTTTGAAGGGGAAATCTGGGAGGCCCCGAGCAAACCAGCTGTACGTTGTGAGAGGCCAGCCTGAGCACTGTAAAACTGCCCAGGGTTTCGAGGCTTGTGTAAGTCTGTGATTCACCTTGCGATGGGTCTGTCAAGTCAAGCACGTCTAAGAGAAATTACAGGTTTCTCTCGTCTGAAGCATATTCACTTAAATGAGTCACTTGTTTGTCCTTCAATTTCTCACCTTTATCTCAGATGATCACATGAGACTCTGTGTTGCCTCTGTTGCACTGGTGCAATTAAGATGTGGGGGATAAAATGCAAGATTGTGCCCTGTTTCTGATGATTTTAAAAGGCTGCCAAGTTGCTCGTACTGATGTTGAACGTGGGAAAAATGGCTAGGAAATTGATCAGTAAATTCTGATCTAATCCCTACTTTAGCACCAGAGAGATTTTTGTTTTAATTTTTAGTGACTGGGCCACGTTGTTCTTACTGAGTCTCTAACTGGGGCCACGGCCACGGGACATTCAGACCAGAAGGCACCATCTCCACTTGCAGCACACGTCACATGACCCGACAGGGTAGCCGGTTTGGATGGTCCTCACCACCAAATAGCCCCACTGGTCCCCATCCTAGTGTCTTCTATTCATGGATATTCTTGGCCCCAAAATGTGATGCAAACCGCTATTTAAATATCACCAGAGGAAATGTTGACAATAAAGGAGAATAAGGAAAGGCAATTTTGTTATATCTTTTACAGTGAGGAAGATCGAGAAGGTACTGTTTGTGGAAATAGGTCAGCTCCACTGAGGTTGCTAGCAAAGTGCCAGGACATTTGGCAACTGGAAAAGCCAGTATCATTAAATCTTTGGTTGTGTAATTAAAGAATTTTATTGAACATAGAAGACAGCTTGCAACTGTAATAGCATAATCAGTAAAATACAAATTAAAAAAAAAAAAAGAAGACACCTCGCTCTGCGCTTTGGGCTTACAGAATCGAGTACACGGTAGCAAACGTGGGTATCCTGTCTCCAGAAGTTGACAGTCTTGTCTGGGAAATACGTGCATGTGAACAGACTAAAGTTCAGCGATGTAACAATAAATACTACATGTGAAGCGAATGACATTTAAGATTATACATAGGAAAGGAAATCAGGTGGGGAGAACCAGCACTTCTGGTTGGACTAATCAGGAACGGCTTCGTAGGGAAGGCAACGAGCGAAGCAGCTCAGACAGAGGGCGCCCTGAGTGGAACCTGTGGTGGACACTCTTTCCCAGGCGGGGACCGAAGTTTACAGCCACGGTAACATTGAGGGAAAGGTTCATTCACTGGCAAGCTCAGCAGGTTCTGCTGGATGACACCCCTTGCGCTGAATTAAATGCTTGACTCTCATATAGGAGTCACTGGACTGACTCCCAGGAGTGTGCCTACATCCAGACTCACTGTGTAGCTGTGTGTTTCCTCGTGGGTGTGTATAATTCACAGGTGCTCTACTGAAAGCTGCTAATATTTTAATGGGCAAATAGTATTCGCCAAGCACTATTCTACCATTTACCGACAATTCTTCATTCAATCTTGACAGCAACCCGGGAGGTAGGCTCTAATTTGCTCAAATCACAGATGAAGAAGTTAGAGTCTAAGAAATGTAAATAAGTGCCAAAGATCAACATGTATTAAGTGTTCTAAACATGCCTCTGCTGTAGACGCCGTCAGCACCAATGTTCCCCTGAGCCACCTGACCAAGTCACTTCCTGGGCGAGGTGTGAACAGGACATGGAATGTGTCTTCACCTGGGGGTCTTCCACAGTCAACCTAATCCGTGCAAGTTTATTGACATCTGTCAGGATGGGGCAGATGGGGTTGTGGGCTACAGGAGACAGGGAACACCTTGCTCAAGGGATTGCCAAATAATTCCAGGGTATCTCTCTCAGCATCCATGGGCCTTTCTCGGTTAATAATAATCCCTAGGGAGACGTTTTCCCTGCCATCCTACTGGAGTTGAGTGCTTTCATGCCAGGTGTGACTGCTCAACGCACATGCATATGAGAGTGTTCTCTCTCTCTCTCTCTCCTCCCCAGCCCCCTCTCTCATGCTCAAGTTCCCATCTGTAAAATGAGACCATCGGACCCAGTATTTTCTAGAATTCCAGGTTTATAATACTCTATTTGACTTCATGAGATTCCCTCCCCATTTCAATATATTACTCTGTGTAAGTGACATTGCTTTGCACTTGAAATCTCCACATTGAGAAACCAGCATTGTGCCTGTCCCATTCCTTTTGCCTGAAGAGACCCCACAGACACACTGGGAAATGTCGAGCTCAAACCACTGTCGGGCTTCATCTGAGAAAGGCGCCAGTGTTGTCCCAGCGTGAGCAGTGCCGCTTGAGACACGATCCACTCTTCAGGTTGGTATATTTTTCTACCTTCTGATTGACCTCTTTATTTTATTTTTATTTCTCAAACTTTCTTATCTAGAGGAAATATTGGTGGGGAGAGAGAGAGATGGAGAGAGACAGTGACAGAGAGAAATGCCCCAGTCATTCACAAAGTGAGTCTCATGGTCTCATTCGTAATGTAACTTCATTAATGCAGGCTTCTTGGTAGGATAATTAGGGGTTTCCCATTGCCCCCTTTTTCTTTATCCACTAATTTTCATCAGCCTGTGTTCTTGCTTTAATAAAGGAGCTTTTAAATATTTTTTTTTCTAAAAGAGCTTGTTTTTGCAGTACTGCTTTCCTATCAAGTGGCTCCCCACTTGGAACGTTGAATTTGTTGACATACAAGGTTAAGGAAATGAGCATCTTTCTACCTGAAACATGGTATTTCCCCTTCCTCATCCCAGGTTTCAAAAACAAACATATTTCTGGTGAGGGTTAATCTTACATGGTCAGAATAGACAGAGTCCCTCAGTGGCTCCTTGTGTTTGGAGAAAGTTCAGGCCTGGGAGTCTGAAGATCAGTTTAATTCTGGAGGGTGGAATATGCCAGCAGTAGATTCCTTTTGTACAAAGAGCCATCAATGACCTACTTAGAGTCAGCCCAACTGCTGGTGACTATTCATGAGGGCCTCTCCCTCAGCAACCCATAGAATCCAGCCAAGTGACATCCCAGGCCACCTTTGCCAAGATGAGTCACAGCCCGGGGGTAAACGTGACCCACAGCCTGGAGCTAGAGGCCCCGACAAGACCAAGGTCCAGCCGTGGCCCATGAAGTCTTTCTGTTCCCTGGTGGTTGCCAAGAATGGCACAGAGATGTTTCCAGTTGCTGTGGGAGAAGCAATTAGCCGCACAGAAGTCGGTAGGCGAGAGGTCTTCCATCCTTTCCTCGTGTTGCTCCCTCCGCCATCAGCACCACAGCCTGGGAGGCTTCCTTCATACTCCCCAGGGGCAAGAACACAGGAATAAGCACATTTCTCCTGGAGGCTCTGCCATTCCTGGAGTGTATGACCTTGTCAAGAACAGAAAATCACAGCTTTAATGTATAAGCAGCAAGAGCCGGAGCCTCACAACAACCGCATTATTGATTCCCTCTTTCTTTAAGCTGAACCACTTTCTTTCTTATTAGAAAATACCCCTTTCTTTGAACCAGGCCCTTGGCTGTTGCAGAATATTTCAGCGACAGAGGCTGCTGGAACCCAATGTATTGGGGTGGGAGTGGTAGGTGCTCTGTACACATCTGGGTGCCTCTCTCTGCATCTCTCTCTGTTTCTGTCTCTGTCATTCTGGTTGTGTCTCTGCATGAGTCTCAGTCTGTATACCTTTCTCTTCCTCTCTGTTTCTGTGTTTCTCAGGGTCTCTCTCTGCAACCCTTGGCTTCTCTTTGCATCTCTCTGTCTGACTGTGAATGTGGGTGTCCCGGTGTGAGTGTCTCTGTCTCCCTGTCTGGTCTCTCTCTAGATCTAAAGGGACATGGACACAGAGGTCTGGAGACCCTTTGCACATGTCTGTGTAGCTGGCTGGCTCCCTTGCAACAGTGCGTTGCCATGCCTCTGGGTAAGGATCTCTCTTTCTGTTTCCCCCTGTCGCTCTACTTCTCTAGTGGTGTTTTACCCTCTCTCTGTGTCTCAGAGTCTCAATTCTCTCATTGCCTGTTTGTTTCTACATTATCCCAGAGCCTCACATGGATAGTGTTTATCACAATTCCTTGATCATTTAACAGGAGGGAAAGGGTTTCCCACAGTGGGAAATCTGGGGACATTGTTGATATCACAGAGGGTGTCCTGGGGTGGGGGAACTAGAGGAGGAGGAGAGGGCGAGGCTGTGTGGAGCTGGCAGCTCTGCTCACTCTCCTCCTAAATACGCCCACACTAATTTAAGAACATTCTCAGACAGGCCTGACTGTTTCACAGGGACAGCCAAAATTTTAGTAGGACAAGAATGAGATGTGCGAATGTATCTCTGACCGTCGCTTGATGAGAATAGACTGCAGAAGGAAAATCCTTTCGATCAAGAAAAAATAATTTTTCATCCTAAGTCCTCGGATTGTGATCTATTTGAAGAAATGCCATATACATGGCATATGTATGGGGACCCACTTGCTTTGCACTCACCTCCCAAATTAGGAGCGTAGTAGGCTGGTTTATTAGCTTGGCCCTTTGGTGGGGTGACAAGAGAAATCAGAAGAAAGGTTCTGTTGAAGACAAAAGTGTAATTTCACTTATTATTAGTCTGTTTACAATGATCACAATTACCCAAAGCACACGAAGAATTGTGACCACAGCGAGTTCTTTTATTGTTTTAATTTCTCCCTGTCCTTGTTTGCATTTGGAACCACCGCCACCACAGGGACAGGCTGGTGGGAGAGATCCCCACTCTGTGGCTGGCCTGGCACCTTCTCCAAAAGGAGCATCTGGTTTGGGAGGGAAATGGGAGAAGGCAGGTGAGTGGAGTTGAGGAAGGGGTCACAACTACCCTGCTTGCTAGCCCCCAAATCGCTCCTTCTCCACTGGCCTGCTGAAATCCTCAATGTTACAGTCACCCCCTTGTGCTGAACCAGAGTCTAAAATACCTTGTGTTTTAGGATGTGTTGCCTAAGATAGGTAATGCATTAATTCACTGGTAGAATTATTACCAGATGAGCATAGATCAATTCATCACATCGAATAAAAAATGAACACAGACAAGCACATTGATTATCCTGGGTTTGGGAACAGGGGGCTGACACTCTCCAGGCAATTATCATAAGAAGAAAGAGTTAAATCTGGACTGTACATGATTACCACCTAGGGGTTAGAACCTGCAAAGCAGGAGAGGAGAAAACAGGTGGTAAATTCTGAGTAGGGCTGATTAAACAGACTTGCAGTGACCGAAAGCCAGTGGGCAGAATGAAGGAAGGATTAGAAGAAGTTAGGCTAAATGGACTTAGTACCTAGACCAGCGATTCTTAACTCCGGCAACACTTAGGACCACTGGGGGGTTTAAAAAATAAAAGTGACTATGCCCTACCTCTAAGACTTCCTGGTAAAATTTTTCTTGGGTGGGGCCAGGAGAGTGGTAATTTTAAAAAGCTCTCTAGTTGTTTCTAAGGTGCAGCCAGCATTAAAAACCACTGACTCAGACCATCAAAAACTGAGAATAACATTCTGGATATGATTGTGACATGTAATTTAAAAATAAAGACTATTTTCCAAAGCACTGAAGGACAGAATTTCCCTGTGGTGGCCGAATGGATTGATACCGAAAACTGGAAAGGGAAGGAGCCATGCTAAACCGGAAGGGATTGAAAGTGTCTTGCCTCTCTCTGGAAAGCATGGCGGCAGACCAGAGTGAGAGAGCAGAGAACACTACACTGGGTGGGCTGGTTTGAACAAAATGTTTATAATGCTAACACTCTTCAGAAAGGCCTAGATGAGTGGGGATCTCAACTTTGACTACATTAGAATCACCCAAAGCCCAAGCCACACTGCAGACCAGTTCATTTAGAACCTGTAGAGATGGGACCCAGG
>PVKM010030904.1:0-17064 GCA_004027735.1 Carollia perspicillata | reverse complement strand
CCCTAAATATTAAAATTTAGTTTTGCCTGTTTGTAAACTCAGTATAATAGGAATTAGCAGGTGCCATTTTGTATGGTATACGTTTCACTTTGCAGTTTGACCTTGGTTGCTAAACTAATTGCCATGTAATATCTTGAGACTCATTAGCATTATCTTACCTTTCCAGACCATCTGGTATTTCACAAAGCTGTATACAAAGAGTACAAACAAAATGATCAGTCTGTGTTTCTAGGTCATTTTGACATGACAGTCTACCCTATTCTTACGTTCTGGCACATGCATTAAATGCAAGTCTTTAGGACAAAAATTACTTTTATGATGAAATGAGAAGTGAATTGTTTACTGATATAGTAGCAGAAGAAGATGCAGTGAAAATGCTTATTTCGGCACAAGTAAAATATATGATAATTAAGATTCGCCAACAAAAGAAATGCTAGGTGGATTTTACTTACCGAAGTGGACACCGCCATTGATTTCGATGGAAATGCCACTGATTCACATTAAACAATGCCCCACGCTATGTAGGATTTTAAGGTCTCTGGTGTGCATGTTCTAGTTCTAGTAGCCACATCCAGCCTTTAACAATCAGCAATGTCCCCGCCCATTTTCACGTACTAAGGGAGGTGGTCCCCGCCCTAGTTGAAAACCATTGAGACAGAATGTGACAAAATAGGTTAGAAGATAGATTGTGTGAGGTTGTGTGTAGCGATGCCGTTGAATGTACATCCAGCCTACTACCAGCCCACTGCACCCCTGACCTTCCTGGTTATGAAAAACGGGAAGCCAAACACATGGAGCTTTCCTCAGTGAAGGGTGACCCTGTGACCCAATTCTGCCAATAAGACACATGCAGATGTCCCTCAGGGGTTCTTCCCTTCAAGAGAATAAAAGCTAAAACCTCTTAGGGGAAGGATGCTTCAGCATCCTTTCTGGTTTGGTGATACAAAGGCCTAGGTTCATCAGTCATGTGATGTGCTCCCCTCATGAAAGTAACCTGGAGAACATGAAGAATTATAAAGGCAGGAGAAACCTGGTCCCCTGATGACAATACCAGACAAAGATGATGGCCTTCCATGGTTTCTGCTTCCGTTTTTGTCATATGATGTCATATACTTAAAAGCCATTTTAGTAGAGTTTTCTTTCAATCACAGCTGTATAATCCTATCAGATATATTGTTAGGGGACTTCTACAGAGATATATATTTTTAAAGATCCATGTGAAATTATGTCACAAATAATTGGGTAGGACTCAATGATCATTGATTATCTTAATCAATAGCATTGATTAGGGTCATTGATATAGATGGTTCAGATACGAGAAGGCAGAGACCAAATCATTTTCATCTGAGGACATAGCAGCAGGTAAAGATTATAATTGGTAGGATGAATAAGATGAATAATAAGTGATTTTTTTAGAGCTTATGTTAACATTTTTATAGAGGACTGGCTACACTGAATGTTTAAGAAGAAGGTAGAATTAAGGAAGGAATTATGGTTGTAAAGGAAAAAAAACATTTAACATATGAATATCTTTTGATTAACAAATCTCTCAGCTAGTGATGAAGGAGAAAGGTAGGTTTAATTGGAATAAGTATATTTTAAAAAGGCAGATGGAAAAAGTAAGTGGCCCATGAGATATTTCTAAAATGCAAAGTCTTAAATATGGGGTAATTTGAGTGATTAAGAACACACCTGATTTCTGTAAATAATGTTCATAAATTCCTGCACAAAGACATATTGTCCAACTTCGTGAAAAAAGTCACCCTAGACTAAATCCTTTCTTTTCAGAGTTCATCTACTGCTAGCAATCATTAGGAGAGGCATTTTAAAGTTAGTTTATTATGACTTCAAAATATTTTTATTTCACCATGATAAATCAGTAGTAGTGATTCTTAGATAAAAATAAAGTACATGAAATAATTGTGTTCTCCGAAGCCTTAGAGAATGATGGACGTGAGTCAGAACCAGCTGCAAAACCAAGATGCAGAGACAGCTTCTCGGGAAGCTCATTACCAGCATGCTGTTGTCAAAAAGCTCTTTCCTTGCCAATAAGAATGAAATATTTGATGTAAAAGTAAAATAATAAAACAAAATACTGCTAGTGTAAAAAAGAGACAATAAAATTAAAATGTCACTCTGTGGTACAATTTAAAATAGGTAGTCTTTCTGGAAATGTTTCATGTGGTTAGTGTTACCTTGTGGGAAATGCCTGTAATCGGTTTCTCTTTTTTTCACTCCTTCCAAGCTAATCGCGCAGACAATGAATAAACAAGAAATGCCAATTTTAAAATTCACTTGAATAACTTTCGTTAACTAAATCTAGAAGAGAAAATTACATGTAGCAAATTTATGAGAATGTCACACGGTTACTCACAATGCATTGGAGTCCTCCTGAGTTTTATTCCCAGAACTTTAACTATTCTGTACTTCTTGGGAATAAAGTGAAAGAAAACTTATCCAAAATAAAGGGCTAGGGGAATACATTAAATTTATCTTCAGAGGAATCAGAAAATGTCTGTAAATTACAGCAAATGCTGTAGACGGCTATGTTTGTGACGTCCCTTTAACTACACTATGGTATTTACTAACCACGCTTTTGCTATTTGTTCTTATTACAGGCCCAGATGGTTCAGGTCGATCTTTAATTTGTTAGGCTCAAAATAAAATATGGTCCTCTCTGGAGTTTAACAAAGGTTGCCCAACTTCAGAGCTTAAGACATTCCAAATAAATCTGTGCTACTCTGCAGTTTGGCCCAAGGCTGGATATAAAGCTCGGGGCCTCTCCTGGGTCTCCCAGCTGCCCTGATTTAAGTGTCCTCACGGCTCGACCATCCTCCTCTACTTCCTGTGAAGTCCGCAAGCTTGAGCCATTAAGAAACCAGAGATAAGTTTTTCTTTATTTTTAACATTTTCCTATAAGATATTCAAATCCTTCATGGAGTGCTTTGTGTGAGAAGGTAGAATGTATACGCCTTTGGGATGAAAAATAATGCTTCCTCTTTCTCTTCCTCCTCGACAGGCTTAATCCATTTTTTTGGTACTTTTTTATTGTTGTTCAAGGACAGTTGTCATGCATTTCTTTTAGTTGGTTGGGTTTCTACTGTAACTAAATATGATCCTAGTTTTAATTTAAAAAACATATTGTATTTTAGAGGCTTTGTACCTACAGGGTAAAGCAGCACATCGTTATGAATTCTTGGGTGCTACACAACAAATTTCCACTCAAATAATACCATCATTTTAGCTAATTCATGACCAATTTTTTAAAGATTTTATTTATTGATTTTTAGAGAGAGGGAAAAGGAAAGAGAAAGAGAGGGAAAGAAATATCAGTGTGTGGTTGTCTCTCGCGTGCCCTCCACTGGGGACCGGGCCTGCAACCCAGGCAGGTGCCCTGACTGGAAATCGAACTGGCGACCATTTGGTGTGCAGCCCACACCCAGCCCACTGAGCTACACCAGCCAGGGCTCGTGAGCAATCTTTAAAATATTAAAAACAATAAGCAAGGCGGGGTTCCTGATTTTAGACAACCCTGCTGTTGGGACACTACTTTAGTACATAGTTGGGATACTGCTGCCCTGGGGACAGTTCTAAATGTGTAGAGGCATTACCCTGATTTATTCAACAGACTTCTGTTGAGTCTGCTTTGTTTACATGCAGTGTGAGGGATGGATAATAAATAATAAGCAGTGTAGAAATATGCACACAACACCTTAAGAAATATTACTTAAGAAATAGGATTGTAAGGGAATAAATGGACCGCTGAATTCACAACTATTGTGGGGAAGGGAAGTTAACCCCCACTGTTGAAATGCAAGAGTCAAGTACCTCTTTACTCAGGAAAGTGAGTGCACATTTTCTGACAATATGGTATTCCCTTAATTTTTATTTGACCGATAGTCAGTTGTGGGGAAGTCTGGTGAAGAAAACTCTTACTCCTTTCATAACTCTGCGTGTGAACAGCCATCTTTAATCAGCTGCTAATGGGCGTTGTCAACATGCACTGCCTTTAAGTCTAAGGGTCCGACTGAAGTACTTTACAGCCCTGGTTAGCCCGAGAAAGAGCCTCGAACAGAGAAAGGGTCTTGCAGACTCTAACATGGAGCAGTGGGAGGGGGAGGATGCTACAGGCGAGAGAGCTGGAGGGGTCGTCTGTGGGATCAGCAGAGAAGCAGCGGGGAGAGTGGCCCCGATGCAACCGTCTGACCAGACAACATTCAAGTCATGGGTGTTCTTGATATATCATGTAATTAGTATTTTAATGATGTTCGTTAAAGCAATTGTTTCGGCGTGGCAGTATGGCCTTCATCCGTTGCTGTTGAGTTAATGGACAGCAATAACGGGGCCGGCCTTCAAGTCTGTTAAGCATTTAACGATGCCATTCTAGCTGTAGTGTCTTTTACTGTGTCTCATAAAAGTTATTAATGTTATTAAAATATCTACAGAAATACAACTAAGACCTGGTTCTTAAAGCCTTCCTCTGGTTGTTTGCTTCAAACATTCCCCTGCTTGTTGTATCAGGGGAGGGACATGTGTGAGATAATTGCTGTAGGTTACAGGCTTGGAAGCGTTTCCAGAAGACCTAAATTCCCATGTAATTCTCTCCCCTCTATTCCCTTCCCTTCCCTTTCCTCCTGTCCTCTTCAGCCTCCTCCCTTGCTTCCTCCCATTATTCCTGTGCACGTTTCCACTCCCCTCATTAAATAATATGAAGTGAGAGAATCCTCCTCTCCCCTAAGCTTCCCGTCCCTCTGTCCTTTTCTGGATGTTTCCTCAGACTGTCTGGGACTTTCATCGTCAGAAGAGCAAAAGCCCAGAGAGGCGAAGAGTTGGGAGATTGGGATGACTACCACCCAGCAAAAGCCGAAATAAAGTCCAATTTCTATTGGGTCCCTGAGGCCCCTCCCTGCTAGCATTGGAGCTCAGCAGCTACACACGTACTCTTTTCCCCCCTTTCTGGAAATGAGAGTTGGAGTCATAATACAGATAAAGGTAGTTCCTATTTTGTAACACAATGCTTTAGTCAACCTAAAGGACTTTCTACTATTGTTTTAACAAAACCTTTCCTAGCCACCATCCAGTACACGATACTCAGGCTTTGGTCTGAACATCCGATTTGGGCGCTCCAGTAGAGGAGAGGAGAGTGGCACTGGAAATGGGAAGTAAATGAGCAGTGCTTCCCCTGGAGTTAACTAACCTAGGGTTCGACTTTACTTTTTATTTATTTTTAGGACAATTACCAATATGTAAGTTTTTGTAAAACTCAAATCCAACTGTAGCCTAAGCTGCAATGTGAGTTTTGTTTTTGTTTTTGTTTTTCATTTGAGATCCAACAAGGTGATTTTACATGTGCAAAGGGAAATATATTCTGACAAGAGTTCTTAGGTCTCCATATCCTGAACTGGACTTGATGAATTGGTCCAATAATATCCTATGAAAGTTACAGTGGCTTAGTTCTTCTTGAGGCTGGTGTTCAGACTTACATACAACTCCCTGCCTCCTCTCCCAAATGCATGATTCCAAGGCTTGACAAGAACAGACTCAAACCACTGAGCGAGACTCTGGGGTATGCTAGCTGTCAAACATTAGACTTGATGTCTTCTAGAGGTAAGAAACAGGACAGTCACTTTAAACTCAAGGCCCTGAGAGATATAACTCAATCATCACTTTAGCAGAGAGAAAATAGGCCAGGACATGACTAGTTCTTTTTTTAAAAATTGAACATACTAAGGAAATAAATTTAAAGTAAGATAATATTATCATCATTTGAGAATTTTCCTCAATGTAAAATAGTAAATTTTTAACTATAGGAACACTTTTACACCAATCAAACTGCCCCAGTGTGTTAATCTTCCCAGATTTCTTAAGTGCCCATAAGGTACAACCGAGTGAGTGCAACACACTGATCACAAGGAGGTTGCTAGTAGTTCACATGGGGACAAATGTGCACAGTGTTTTTTATCATATTTTGGAGACTAATGAAAAGGAGGTCAAGGGAAAAGATGGATTAATGGAGACATCCTGTTGATCCCCCCAGTCTTTCTGCATATGTAAAAACGAGTAAAATAATGTACATTTAGTCATTCATTCAACAGTTATTCTTGAGTGCGTACCAACTGTGAGTCACTTTTCAAGGGCTGTATGTAGGATTTAACTCAACAGAAAAAACACCTGTTCCCATGGAGCTTATATTTTATGTGGAGGAACTAAAGAGGCCAACACATAATATTTCCTTCTACTAGGGGAAAAAAAAGGAATAAGGTGGCCAAAATTGATGGTGGGAAAATACCCGACGTTGCCGAGAGTGACGGGCAAGCACAGTCCCAGTTCTCTGTGAGTGGAAGTGTGACTTGGTAAAGCCATTTGGAAACCCGTTGGGCACTACCTGTTAACACTGAGCATGGACAAACCCTGTGACCCAATATTTCCGTTCCCACACGTATTCCCAACAGAAATGTGTTCGTGCATTTACCAAAAGGTACACTGCAAGATGCTCACGGCAGCGCTTCATGTAATGGGCCTTTAAAGGAAATAACAGATGCCCATCGATAGGATAATTGGCAAATAAATGGTCACTATTTACACCATGGACCATTACGCAATGATGGGAATGAACGACCGACAACGGCACGGCGAATGGAAACCACAGTGGAAGGTTCCACGCAGTCAGTGCTCCCCCAGGCTGCTCTCATCTGGGCTGTTAGATGGCAAGGTGGTGCAGTCCCGAAGGTGGCGAATAGGGACAGAAGGCGGGCACAGGGGGGTGAGTTTGGAGGGCCGGTTGTGTCTGGTTTTCATCTGGATGCTGGTTTCCTGATTGGGGCACTTACCGGCTCGGACTACGGCCTTGTCCACAGCTAAACACTCTGTTTTCTTCCACAGTAAACCTGTCAATAGTTTCCTTCTTCTGAGCTGTACAGTGGAGGGTTATGACATGTCATTTCTTTCTAAAATTTGAGGAGGTGATTTAGTCTCATTAATTCTCACCACAGGGAGTAGATAGAAAGTGCTACTTAATAATGATGCAACTGAGATTCAGTGAGATTGCTTCCCCCAAACGTGAGTTGGTCGCATGAATGACAAATAACGGCCTTGCTGGTCCTGAACGCTGGCTCATGAATTTGTAAATTCTGCTGAATTACGCAAGTACCCACCCATTATAGGCATTAGTGACCCTCTCCACCACTTTAATGTCACCCTAACAGCACATATTTGCAAAGTAATTCCTTTCTAAAGATAGAAAATCAGAAATAGAGCAATCTATCTACTGTGCTTGCAATAAGATAAAACCTACACACAAGCTATGCATGTGGGAATCTCACCAATCACAGCGAGTCCTGATGTTGCCCTTGGTTCCATGTATTGACATTATGAACCTATTGCTATGAGGTTTTTCACATTTTCCCGTTTATTTTTCCCATTTATTTCCCGTTTATTTTATATATATATATTTGGACACAACCACAGCACACACACACACACACATATGCCACAATAAATTATTGTTTTCTTAAAGTTTCCTTTTCAAAATAAATAATACCTGTGACTAAAACAATTGAGTATTATGAGTTCTTAGCACAATAAATAAAATTAAGAGTATCTGAAATTTGGAAACATATGACTAAAATTAAAATAGATTATGTTCCAGAAAAATTAACTGAATTTGTGGAGATTCTTATACAGGTATAGGTAAGGACCTGTGCATATAATATTGAGATCAAATGATACTTGATGAACATTTCCACAGGAAGGAAAAAAATCTTAAATAATCTTGAAAACACCTATTGGGATATTTGGACAATCACAGTAAATAGGTTCTTTAAACTTCTGAATTTATGAAACATATGATTCTGATACATATTTAAGTAATGCGCTATTATCATAAAAGGCCACAACCCAAATTTTTGTGTTAAATGCCTGCTATAAGTGCTGTATTTTAACACTCCTTGGCCTATGTGCTGTGCCGTATTTAAGAAGTTAGCATGAGATCGAGCCAGCCCCTGAATTAAATTACTACATTTAATTCAGTCTGTATCTCTATTACCTTTAACACCTTATATCCACAAAAGGTAACTGATCAATATTTGGGAAGGAAATACCAAATAAGTGCGTGGCTTTATGAGTGAACAAACACAAATACACGTAGAGCAGAATATTTCTTGATGCAGAGACTTTGGCAGGTTAACTGTCCACACACAGCTGTGAACGCAGTGATAGCTCACACGCTGTCGCAGGGAACTCTGTCCTGCTTCCCCGGCCGCCAAGTCCTGCAAACCACGGACCACAGGACTAGACACGCCCACCACTGCATCATCAACCAAAATGATTTTCAGCTACATTAAACATTCAAAGGTGCGAAGTCAGACCGTGCAGACTACAACGTAGATCAATAATTACCCGATTTAGGACTGGAAGAGCAAAATACAATAATGAATAACAAGCAGTTCCACAGAAATAGATTGATTACTTTAATTATATTTAAGTAAAAGAGACCCCACATTTCTCCATGCTGTCAAATTTTATAAATGTGCTTGGGAAATATGACTAGGAAGGATCACTATCCCTTTAAATTAGTCTTACAAATTTATACATAAAAATACCTCCCATTAGCAGGATAGGCAAGAGACATACAGGAGGAATAGGGCGAAGTTGTATAAATGATACAATCGAACTTCTATAAACTTATAAAGTAGCGTATCTGTATGTGCGTTTCTGTCTGTACATTTTTTCCCGGGTGCCTAGAGAGCCTATGTGTTGTTGGGGCTTTCAGTTACACTGTGTCTTCAGTCACGTGTGTTCTTAAAATTTGATTTCTTTGGATTATAGTGAAACAGGGTGATTGTTTTTTACTGTGAATGTTTGGTTAACTCCAGTGGGACACCCAGCAACAATTTTTAGAGCAAGACACTTGTAAAGAAGAAGATTAATGGGAACTTCTGAAGCATATCAGCCATCTTTCTTGGGGGTTAAAGTCCTGAAAGTCCTAGGGACATGTGTGCACTGGGATAAAATCGGCCACGAGCGAGAGGAAATTGGTTTGGAAATGGCGGGAAACATGAGCGATTCTGGTGGCTTCTGCTCCCTCCAAAGGGCCACGGCACAGATGCATAGTAAACAGCATTCCCAGGCAGAACTGTGGGATGCAGTTTGGAAAAACTGTCTTCAAAAGCTACTCCACTCCAAGAAGATAAGCAACCCAATTAAAAAATGGGCAAAGGACTTGGACAGGCATTTCTCCAAAGAGGACATACAGAGGATTCAGAGACACATGAAAAGATGCTCACTGTCACTAGCCATCAGAGAAATGCAAATTAAAACCACGATGAGATACCACTTTACACCGGTAAGAATGACCATCATAAACAAAGCAACAAACAACAAGTGTTGGAGGGGCTGTGGAGAAAAGGGGCCCCTAGTTCACTGTTGGTGGGTTTGCAGACTGGTACAACCACTATGGAAAACAGTATGGAATTTTCTCAGAAAACTAAAAATGGAACTGCCTTTTGACCCTGCATTTCCACTGCTAGGATTATATCCTAAGAACCCTGAAACACCATTCCAAAAGAACCTATGCACCCCAATGTTCATAGCAGCACAATTTACAATAGCCAAGTGTTGGAAGCAACCTAGGTGCCCGTCAGTAACTGAATGGATAAAAAAACTATGGTACATATATATACACAATGGAATTCTATGCGGCAGAAAGAAAGAAGGAGCTCCTACCCTTTGCAACAGCATGGATGGAGCTGGAAAGCATTATGCTGAGTGAAATAAGCCAGGCGGTAAAGGACAAATACCATATGATCTCACCTTTAACAGGAACCTAAGCAACAAAACAAACAAGCAAGCAAAATATAACCAAAGACATTGAAATAGAAAACAGGCTGACAGTAACCAGAGGGGAAAAAGGAGGAAATGTCAGGGAAAAAGGGAGAGGATTATAGGAACAAGTATAAAGGACACATGGACAAAAACTAAGGGGGGTGGAAATGGGAGGGAGGTGGGGAGCACGGGGGCGGTAGTGGACTGGGATGGAAGTAAAAGACAGAAATCTGTGCTTGAACAACAATTAAAATAATTTTTTTTTAAAAAAGCTACTTCTTGGAGTGGCAAGGAAAAGAAGGTTGAGAAAAACTGCATCAGAAGAAGAAAGGCATTTCTAAAGAAAGTTAAGTAAAAATAAAATTAAGGTTGACCCTCTTCCTATCTTAGATTTTATTTTTTACTTATTCTACTTTGAGCACCATAGTTTATAGCACTAAGATTAAGGAAATTTTTAAATAATAAAATCCTACCCAAAAGCAGTTAAAAGATGAGTGATATATCACCATATGTGTAAACGAAATAATATTTAATTGTTTACACACACTTATAGGTATGTGTGCATATAAAACTGGAAAAGCAATTGTCACCTAGATGCATCTGCAAAATCTGAGGCATTAAACTACACAACATTAAATAGCTAAATTTTCCTAGAAGCAAACATTGTCCTGTGACAAGCTAGGAGGGTACTGGAACGTATTTCCACCCCTAACACTTTGAAATCAAAGTTTGCTCAGTGAAAAGCAGCAGAGAAAAACAAGAGTGTAAAGAAACAAACACAGAGTAAAAGAATTCCCATCAGCTTTTTAATCTGAGAAAAGGGACCCAGGGCCTTCACACAGCACACAGACTACAGTCCTAGAGGGAAGGTCAAGGGCTCTATTTGCTCGGATGTGTGAAGGTGCCGTTGTCAAAAAGGAAATGGTGGAGACCTGACAGTTCCATGATTTCCCTCCGAGACCAGGACATCCATTGAGACCGACTGTTGGGTGGCGCCTGGCACCCAGCCAGGAACCGAAGCCGGGGAATCCTGGGAGTCATGGGGACGCTCTGAGGAGGCATCCTTCTTGTAAAACAGGAAAATCCAATCTCCGGTGGCAGTTAGTAGAGACACATTCTCATAATGTAAACTTTTCAAAAGCAAAACAAGGCAAGAAACTCAAAACTGGAGAATTCGTTTTTACATGAGCACCTACCACAGGACCACCCCTTCCCTGCCACGTGCAGGCCCTGGGATTTATTTCCCGTCCTCTCATGTATGTAGGAGGTGAGATGCTTGTTTTCTGGGTGCTGTGGATGGAACATCTGTGTCTCCCAAAAATGTCTGTCTAGAAGTCTAACGTCCAATGTGCTGGTATTTAGGCATCGAGTATCTGGGAGGTGAAGTCACGAGACTGAAGCCCTCATGAACAGGATTAGAGCCCATGTAAAAAGAGAGAACCCCCAACCCTCAACACGCACCCCCCAAAAAAACTCTCTAGCCAAAGGTGTCTTGATGCCTGCTTCCCTCCCAGAGTTCCTGCTTCTGCGCTGTTTTCAGCCTCTGAACATCCTTCCTGCTGTGACGACGCAACACCACATTTCAATGCTCTAACAGCAGGGCCGCTGGTGCTCCCGTTCTACCTCCTGCCTGCCGTTCACGGGTAGCTCGTTCTCCCACCGAGTCGGCTCGCCTATGGAATTCATGTTGGAAGCCATCTAATTTCTTCCCGCGTCACCTTTGTCTTCGCATATACTGGTGTGCCCACGACGTTTTGTCTCGAATCAGATTATGAGAAAATAGTTTATCTGGGTTATTAACTATTTGTGGTCAATCACTTCACAGACCTGTCAATCTTCTGGAAGGTTCAGCTACCCCAAACTCTCAGGCCGTTGGCTTGCAATGAGGCTTGAACGCCAGCATTGTGATCGATCATTTTATTTATTAACTTTGTGAGATTCTTCCCAAATATGAGAGAAGAGCAATGAATAGGGAGAAACTGAAGACATTAATTTGCTTAACCATTTTGCCTAGGGCTGGCCCTCCATATAACTGTGTATATTTTTCATTAAATGGAATAATAAAAAATCAAATGCAATTAACTGAACTAATATGAAGGGACAAGATAAATGCTATATCCTAATAGAATTCCAATGCTAACAACTTCAAGCCATAGCTGTCTTATTTGTGGACTAGAGCAAATAACATTAAGCTAAAGAGCCAACTAATGGATGATTAATGGTCCTTATTAAATTAGATGAAGGAAAATAACAATGTTAGTTGTTAGCAAGTCACCAGAGTAGAGGGGGAAAAAAAGAAACTTTGACAAGGATAATTTTTCTGAAGTTTTATTGTATAAAGATGGTGAATATAATTACCCAGAGAAATGGGATTTTTCTATTATTGACTGTAAATTGTCTTTCTAATTTTATATGAAAATATAGCTCATGATTTATTGTTGCTTTCACAAGTAGGTACCAAGCTGCACCCTGATTGTATACTCGTGTGTACTATAGTGAGTACCACAGACAGACGTGGAACTGGTATGTGTGCTTGCTTGTTAGCATGTTCTCAAATATCTTACTATTTATTTTCAATTTGTAAATTGTCGAGAAAAAACTAATACCTGAGAATTTTATATTTAAATTGTGTTCCTTTCTCCCGACTGTTAAGGATCAACTGTAAAGTGATTTCAATGCTTGTGACTCGTGTTTCTTCTGAAGATAGGGTGGATCCAATTAGCAGAATGCACGCGCCCGAAATGTCCAATTATTATTAGCTCATCTCCACCGAACTCCTCAGCTCGAGAGAACTTGGAAGACCGTGTCTTAAAATTTTTCCCCAAAAGCGTTTGGTTTATTTACAGCAAAAAGAACATTCAGTGGTGGGAAAAGCACCACTGAAATTTTCAAATGCCATGAATACAGTTGCGTTCATCAAAAGGTGTGTTACAATCTAATATTACATTCAAATGACATTTTCAGTAAAGTCCACGAGTTTGAATGTTAATGAGTTTGTTTTCCACATACCTGCTGATGCTTCCCTAAGTTGGCTGTTTAGTCTACAACCCATGGCCTTTCTTAGTTGAAATGTTTCTGGGATGCTGATGGAATTTGGGTTTTGTTATAGATAAAAGGAGAGAAAGAAACCTCTCGTGTGTTTCTTAGTTGAAGGCAGAGGATTTAAAAGTTGGTACAGACTGATATAAATAATACATTTTAAATATCAGATTTTTGTGATAAGCACGCCTATGGTTTCCAAAATTTATTCCGAAATGGTGTAACTCAGCGTCAATTTAAATTATGATCTTAACTCTCGGAGCGTGTTCACTGAAATTGGGACATCAAGTGAGTGGGGACAATGTGCACAGCTGCGCAAGGATTTTCTGTAGAGACCAAACACTAAATTCACAATTTTTAACCCAAGAAAAGACACTGAAGACATTATAAAGTCATTTTTAGGCAGTAGTGCTGTTTTTATATCGATATTTATTTACTTCTCCTGACAGAGCCCGCGAGGTCTCTGGATCGAAGAGCAGATTGTTTATTACTCACAGAGCATGTCATTGCCACCGCCCTGTGCCCCAGTCGCCATGGGGTGATGTGACAGGACCCTGAGGCCACCCTCTACATGCACTGCGCTGGACCCCGGGAGGGGATTCCAAAATTATGACATTCACAGCCCCCTGAGTGAAGCAGTCACATCAGTCTCTCCTCTCCTTCCTTCCAGAAAGAAATAGACGTTAGCTCTGAAATATGCATAAATCCTCCCAAGAAGGGAGATGGTGCCTGGGTTTGCATTGCCCTTAAGGTAGGTAAGGGTCTGGGAGACGATACTTCAAATCTCCCTGGAGAAACCCCCTGTTGCCCGCCTCCAAGGCATGTTTTCTCTTTAATCATCTAACTTTGTGCAATAAGCCTACCGTGGAGAACTGTGAAAATATCTGCAGAGCTCTGTCTCCTCCCAAAAAGGGTAAGTATTAGAAACACGTAATTATATTTATGAAGTTAAATCTCTTGAGCATTCGTGTGTAATTCACAGTAAGGTAGGACACTTTTCAATCTAGAAAGGAAAGTAAGACCGCTCGATTTACATGAGAAACTGAGGTCCAGACATGCCTAAGAACGTACAATTTTAAATAGTCCAAGTTAGGCGTCTACAAGGGAGATTCACAGGAGTAAATAGGATATTCTGCACGTCCGTAACCACCAGCGTGCAAGGTACGCACTGAGTGGACATTTAGACCCCTCTGCTGGACCCTGACGGCTAACAGGAACGTAGCAGAACTCGGGGTAGTTACGGTTGGAGCGTGCCAGTGTGCGGGCCATGTGCGTGTGTTCGCATTTGTCACACGGAAAAGAGCAGCGCGCCGCAGAGGGAACGTCTATGCACAGAATGACAGTCCTGACGGATACTCTGTCTTCCACGCGCGTCTTGCACCAGGTAAATCAAGGAAACAGAACACAGACTAGAGGCTTCTTCGTCTTGAACACTAGGAAAGATTGTTGAGCAAATGCATTTTGTTAAGCCTAAGAATTTAACACTTTTTATGTGTCATTGAATAATGTTTTTGACTTGGTCCTTCTATTTAACATCTTATTTGAATAGTATACTCCCACAGTATCAAGCCATCTACATAATATATATTTAAACTGTAATAAAAAATATTTAGCTTACTTAATAACCTCAATAATCTAGATTTTTTCCTAAATCACCATAATGGTCAATTAATATAGGATACATTATTATTAGTATTGAAAGAGTACTCTCACTATTTAAATATTTATATTTAATAGGTAATATAAATATGTGATTAATCAGAATATATTAATGAAAATTAAACTAAATTCCTGGTGAAAACACATAATAAAAGTGAAAGAGAAATAGCTGATGAAAAATATTTCAATCTGTAACCTTAACAGAGATTTTAAATTTTAATTGTAGAGAGACAGAAGCTCGTAATAAAAAGTGACATTTTATTTAATTTTTCCGATGTGCTTAGAATTTTGTCAACTTTCTTTTTATGACTCGAGTATGCTTCTTTCATCTTCTCTGTATGTTTTTTCTCTCTGGGAAAGCGCTCTTGGCCCTTCCCCATCGCATGGCAGCGGGCATTTTAATCCCAATTAGTCTGATCCTATCTGTTAGTTTCCATGGGCCATAACAATGTGTCCTCCTGAGATATATTCTCCAAGTGCGTCTTTATCTCTCGTACCTGTGGGGACTTGGTGGGAGGCAGTTTAATTCTACCATCCCCATAAAATCACAGAGCTCCCAGCCCTTCGGTTAAATATCAAGTAAATCATTAGGAGGATAAAGACTCCGAGCTTATGCTCACCAGAGCCAGGGCATGAATAAACATGAAGAACTTAAATGAAAGCCCCTCAGGTACTTGGGATGTGAGGAAGTGTTTAACAGTAAAAACCTGTTAGGAGCGTAGAAAAGTTCTTTAGAACAGCAGGGTAGCCTATTTTAGTCACTCAACCGAAAACCGTGCTCGCGCGCCGAAGCCACAGCAGTCGGGGGAGGGGGGTTGGAGAAACCACCCCCGCCCCAGCGCCTCTCTGCGCAGAAGATGCAGACACAGGTGTGCGTATTCCTGAAGAACGGCAACGGGCACTGTGAAGGTCACGGCCTGGAGAAGAGCTGCACCTACGCCAACGTCAATACCCATGTGAATTTGTTCAGTGTGGCAGACACACACGTACCGACAACAGAGAGATTCCCAAACACCACGGACGGTGCCACCTTCTCTTCCAGTGCTGACCACACAGACACTAGGTAGGGCTAGTGTCTGCTACCACAACCTGCTTCACACACTGCTTAAAGCAAGCAGTTGGCGTGTAGCAACTTGTTCAATAATGATGACAACCCTAAGCAGTAGGTGTGAATTGTATCATCGTATCTAGTGTAGGGATGAGAAAATTGACTTTAATCACTTACATTGATACCATAGCGACATATTTTAGATCGCAATATAAGAAGAAAGAATTAACTAAGGACAATTTAAATAACCATTTAAAACCCAACAAGGACCACCTTCACCTCCAACAACCTATCAGACTGAGGAAAATCAGACCCAGTGGCCACAGGAAACGAGAAAGCACTACACTCATGAGCCCCTGGGAGGCGAGGCCAACATCAAACGAAATCACTGTTTTCTTTTTTCCAATCATATTTTTTCAGTAATAAAATACTTTTCAAGACAGTTCAAAAAATGTAAGAAAAAGGACAAATTCAAAGGTAAAAAAAAATCTGTTTTAGGCAAATATTATCCAAATAAAGCTAAGAGAATCACATCAATCAGAATATATAAACTATGAGACAAAAGAACAGTGTTAGAAATAAACATACTAAATTAGCATACGACTCATAAAAAATGTGTGAATCCTACCTGGAATGCATCTCATAA
This sequence comes from Carollia perspicillata, assembly GCA_004027735.1. Classification (NCBI taxonomy): domain Eukaryota; kingdom Metazoa; phylum Chordata; class Mammalia; order Chiroptera; family Phyllostomidae; genus Carollia; species Carollia perspicillata. Next base: position 850 of record PVKM010030904.1, on the reverse strand, counting down.
AGTAGCTTCAAAATATATTAAGCAAACATTGATAGAATTAAAGAAAAAATAAATAATATAACAGGATAGAAGGAGATTCCAATGTAATTTATTAGTGGGCCATTTGGAAGAACACTGACAGACGTACAAGGTCTGTCCAGAAGGTATCCAGCCACGTACTATGAAAAATAGAGACATTTGCTAAAGAAGACGCAAGAAACATGGTACACGGGACAATGTCTCCTCAGGCCCCTTCAAAGGAGGCACCTTGGGACATCACACAGTTCTCACAATCGCCATCAGCTGCCCTGTTGTATTTTCCCGAATCTCATTGGTGGTCTGACATCTCCTCCCTTCCAAAGGTGATGTTAGTTTTGAGAAAAGCCAGAAGTGGTGGGACACAGAATCTGGGCTGCAGGGGAGCTGAGTCACCAGAATGAGTTGATGTTTTTCCAAAAATCTCTGTATGAGAAGTGATGCACGAGGGGGCACATTTTCATGATGAAGCTGCCAGTCACCAGTTGCCCATAGCTGCAGCCTTCTGAACTGTCCTAATAGTTTCCACAGAGGAATGTTCAAGCTTAATGCAAAGTCTGATGCAGATTCACTGCTCTAATTGCTCAGTCGTTTTGAATGTGACAGCCACACAGTACACATGCTCACTCAACGGCATCTACCACTCCCACTGACTAGTACAGTGAAGCTGCCATTGTTCATGCATGCACATTCCAGACCACTCTCCTTGGCTGCCTGGTTACATCTATGTAGTGCAAACTGTTCGTGTTATATTAACAATGGCTGGACTTTTTCCAGACAGATATTCATGTATAGATTCTTGAATTCAAAATCTGGAGAATCCATATGCTTATGT